>CM056828.1:382500-390000 GCA_029853015.1 Chelidonichthys spinosus | reverse complement strand
ACACAGAGATAACACACAGAGATAACACACAGAGATAACACACAAAGATAACACACAGAGATAACACACAGAGATAACACACACAGAGATAACACACAGAGATAACACACAAAGATAACACACAGAGATAACACACAGAGATAACACACAGAGATAACACACAGAGACAACACACACAGAGATAACACACAGAGATAACACACACAGAGATAACACACACAGAGATAACACACACAGAGATAACACAAAGAGATAACACACATAGAGATAACACACACAGAGATAACACACAGAGATAACACACAGAGATAACACACAAAGAGATAACACACACAGAGATAACACACGCAGAGATAACACACAGAGATAAGACACGCAGAGATAAGACACACAGAGATAACACACAGAGATAACACACACAGAGATAACACACACAGAGATAACACACAGAGATAACACACATAGAGATAACACAGACAGAGATAACACACAGAGATAACACACATAGAGATAACACACACAGAGATAACACACAGAGATAACACACAGAGATAACACACAAAGAGATAACACACACAGAGATAACACACGCAGAGATAACACACAGAGATAAGACACACAGAGATAAGACACACAGAGATAACACACAGAGATAACACGCACAGAGATAACACACACAGAGATAACACACAGAGATAACACACAGAGATAACACACACAGAGATAACACACAGAGATAACACACACAGAGATAACACACAGAGATAACACACATAGAGATAACACAGACAGAGATAACACACAGAGATAACACACAGGAGATAACACACAGAGATAACACACAGGGATAACACACAGAGAGATAACACACAGAGAGATAACACACAGAGAGATAACACACACAGAGATAACACACACAAAGATAACACACAGAGATAACACACACAGAGATAACACACACAGAGATAACACACAAAGATAACACACAGAGATAACACACACAGAGATAACACACAGAGATAACACACACACAGATAACACACAGATAACACACAGAGATAACACACAAAGAGATAACACACACAGAGATAACACACAGAGAGATAACACACACAGAGATAACACACAAAGATAACACACAGAGATAACACACACATAGAGATAACACACACATAGAGATAACACACACAGGGTTAACACACAGAGATAACACACAAAGATAACACACAGAGATAACACACAGAGATAACACACAGAGAGATAACACACACAGAGATAACACACACAGAGATAACACACAGAGATAACACACACAAAGATAACACACAGAGATAACACACAGAGATAACACACACAGAGATAACACACAGAGATAACACACAGAGATAACACACAAGAGATAACACACAGAGATAACACACAGAGATAACACACAGAGATAACACACAGAGATAACACACAAGAGATAACACACAGAGATAACACACACAGAGATAACACACAGAGATAACACACAGAGATAACACACACAGAGATAACACACACAGAGATAACACACAGAGAGATAACACACACAGAGATAACACACACAGAGATAACACACAGAGATAACACACACAGAGATAACACACACAGAGATAACACACACAGAGATAACACACACAGAGATAACACACAAGAGATAACACACACAGAGATAACACACACAGAGATAACACACAAGAGATAACACACACAGAGATAACACACAAGAGATAACACACACAGAGATAACACACAGAGATAACACACAGAGATAACACACACAGAGATAACACACAGAGATAACACACACAGAGATAACACACACAGAGATAACACACAGAGATAACACACACAAGAGATAACACACACAGAGAGTAACACACAAGATAACACACAAGAGATAACACACACAGAGATAACACACAAAGATAACACACAGAGATAACACACACAGAGATAACACACACAGAGATAACACACAGAGATAACACACACAGAGATAACACACACAGAGATAACACACAGAGATAACACACACACAGAGATAACACACAAAGATAACACACAGAGATAACACACACAGAGATAACACACAAAGAGATAACACACAAAGATAACACACAGAGTTAACACACACAGAGATAACACACAAAGATAACACACAGAGATAACACACACAGAGATAACACACACAGAGATAACACACAAGTCCACGAGATAACACACACAGGCTAACACACACAGAGATAACACACACAGAGATAACACACAAGAGATACACACACAAGATAACACACAAAGATAACACACAGAGATACCACAGTCACACAGGATAACACACACAGATAACACACACAAGTCCCACTGTGATAACTGGTTACCTGTCTGTCTCTACATGTCTCCCTGTGATAGACTGGTTACCTGTCTGTCTCTACATGTCTCCCTGTGATAGACGGTTACCTGTCTGTCTCTACATGTCTCCCTGTGATAGACAGGTTACCTGTCTGTCTCTACATGTCTCCCTGTGCTAGACTGGTTACCTGTCTGTCTCTACATGTCTCCCAGTGATAGACTGGTTACCTGTCTGTCTCTACATGTCTCCCTGTGATAGACTGGTTACCTGTCTGTCTCTACATGTCTCCCTGTGATAGACTGGTTACCTGTCTGTCTCTACATGTCTCCCTGTGATAGACTGGTTACCTGTCTGTCTCTACATGTCTCCCTGTGATAGACTGGTTACCTGTCTGTCTCTACATGTCTCCCTGTGATAGACTGGTTACCTGTCTGTCTCTACATGTCTCCCTGTGATAGACTGGTTACCTGTCTGTCTCTACATGTCTCCCTGTGATAGACTTACCTGTCTGTCTCTACATGTCTCCCTGTGATACACTGGTTACCTGTCTGTGTCTACATGTCTCCCTGTGATAGACTGGTTACCTGTCTGTCTCTACATGTCTCCCTGTGATAGACTGCTTACCTGTCTGTCTCTACATGTCTCCCTGTGATAGACTGGTAACCTGTCTGTCTCTACATGTCAGCCCTGTCATAGACTGGTTACCTGTCTGTCTCTACATGTCTCCCTGTGATACACTGGTTACCTGTCTGTCTCTACATGTCAGCCCTGTGATAGACTGGTTACCTGTCTGTCTCTACATGTCAGCCCTGTGATAGACTGGTTACCTGTCTGTCTCTACATGTCTCCCAGTGATAGACTGGTTACCTGTCTGTCTCTACATGTCTCCCTGTGATAGACTGGTTACCTGTCTGTCTCTACATGTCTCCCTGTGATAGACTGGTTACCTGTCTGTCTCTACATGTCTCCCAGTGATAGACTGGTTACCTGTCTGTCTCTACATGTCTCCCTGTGATAGACAGGTTACCTGTCTGTCTCTACATGTCTCCCTGTGATAGACTGGTTACCTGTCTGTCTCTACATGTCTCCCAGTGATAGACTGGTTACCTGTCTGTCTTTACATGTTTCCCTGTGATAGACTGGTTACCTGTCTGTCTCTACATGTCTCCCTGTGATAGACAGGTTACCTGTCTGTCTCTACATGTCTCCCTGTGCTAGACTGGTTACCTGTCTGTCTCTACATGTCTCCCAGTGATAGACTGGTTACCTGTCTGTCTCTACATGTCTCCCTGTGATAGACTGGTTACCTGTCTGTCTCTACATGTCTCCCAGTGATAGACTGGTTACCTGTCTGTCTCTACATGTCTCCCTGTGATAGACTGGTTACCTGTCTGTCTCTACATGTCCCTGTATCCAGGAAAAGCGGTAGACGATTAGACTGTTTACGTGAAGAGACATAACCTCCAACATTACAGATCATTTACATCAGAGTTCAATTCTACCTGAGTTTATCAGATTATTGCAGTTTAGTGTCGCCCGAGTTAAAGTCATCACTCTGATGTCATCAACGTGATGTCATCAACATGATGTCATCAATGTGGACCGCCTCATATAAAGTTTATTACAAATGAAATGATATCATTATATTACCCGTGACCACTTTTTTAAAATTAATCAACTAAGATATGCTCATCCTCTTTAAATGTCACATTGTGATATTTTGGGTTCAAATCTAATCAAATAAAACTAATTTGTATCTGAGTGCATAGAAGAAGAGTGAAACTCTGAAAACAGCAGCTTCTTTGAGTGTGTGTGTGTGTGTGTGATGACGTACCAGTCGGTGCCATGAGCCGTCAGACAGACCATAATACCTCAGACTGCAGCTGCATCGCCTCCCTCACAGTCGCCATGACAACAGGAACTCAGTTGGACTGTTGATCCACAACGAGACGACTTTCATCAGATCTCGTTTCTGCTTCAACTCTTTGATTTGATGTAATAATGATAATAATTATACATATTATAGTTATTATAATATGTATAATTATTATAATGTTATAGTTATTGTAATTATACTATGTATTATGTCTCCCTGTGATATACTGGTTACCTGTCTGTCTCTACATGTCGACCCTGAATACAGGATAAGCGATAGACGTTGGATGGATTATTATTATCTATCCATATTTTTAAATAATAATAATAATAAATAATAATTTTAATAATAATTATCAAACACACGCAGCAGAAACAGATCAACTCGTCATATGAGTCGAAGGAATCCTGAAACGGTTCCAGAGTTCAGAAAGACTGCGACACGATGTCAGCTGTCAACGCCAGGGCTGATGGGTAACAAGGGACAGGTGAAAGGAATCAGGGCAGCCAGGAAGTCGAGCCCTCTAAAACAAGAGACAAGCACAATTTTCAAAATAAAACAGGAAGAAAAAGAAGAAGAAGAAGAAGAAGAAGAAGAAGAGAAGAAGGAGTAGAAGAAGAAGAAGGAGGAGTAGAAGGAGAAGAAGAAGGAGGAGTAAAAGAAGGAGAAAAAGGAGGAGAAGAAGATGGTTTCTCCTCCAGTGAAGATCTGAGATAAAAAGGTCAAACTGAACTTGTTGCTTCGCTCTAAAGTGGTTTCTGAGTGTGTTTATGTGTTTCTGGAGGCTCTGGGGGAACTGGACTCTGGACCCTGGACTGAACCCTGGACCCTGAAGCCCTGAAGGCTTGTTCCCTTCCATGAACTCCTGCAGAACGAGACCTAATATCAGTCAAGTCACGATGATAAACACACAGACTAAAGTCTTGTCTAAAGCTGCTTTCCCGTCAAGGCATGCCCAACTGCAAGACTTCTTCTCTGGTCCTTGAGGTCTACGGTGGCCTGGAGGTCTACCGTGGCCTGGAGGTGTACGGTGGCCTAGAGGTCTACCGGGGCCTGGAGGACTACCATGGCCTGGAGGATTCTGGAGGTCTAGAAAGGAGGCGGTTGTGTCTTGTCTCTGCTCGCTGCTTCATGTTGAGACTTTTAATAACGGCGAGTAGAGTTGAGGGTCCCAGCGAGGCCATAAATAGAACAGCAGGAGTCGAGCTGACCGCAGATCAATGCTGAGTGTGTGTGTGTGTGTGTGTTGTGTGTGTGAGTAAGATTGAGAATGTGTGAGAGTGTGTGTGTCCTTGGGAAGTGGTTGGATAATGCAGTCTGTCAGTGAAATACAACGGTCATAAACCCTCTCAAACACACACACACACACAAACACACACACACATGCAGGTCTGAGTGTGTGTTTAAAGGACCGGAGTTCTGCAGATGTCTTCTTCTGTGTTTGTTTACCTCTGTATTAATATTAATATCATGATAAATATGATCAAACAAACAGAGGACTTTCACCCAGGAGACCGCTGTTAGGGTCGCTGGGAACGTGACTCGTTAATGACTCTTTCCCGAAACCTCACTTCCTGTGAGCTTTATTTGAAAAGACAAGCGTATCTTGAGGAATGTTTTCTTTCTTCCTGAAGAACCGACAATCTGATTTAAACTCAATCATCTGATCTATTCTCATGAAAGCATGAGACGGCCGTGATATCACAGGTTATTAATGTGTAAAAATGAACATTTCTTCTTCTTCTATTCGTGTTTATCGGTGGCCGTCTAAGTTGTTACAAGGATCATTAATGATGCATCATGACTGATAGATGCGCTCTGATGAATCGTGTGACCGCAGCACCAATACGATCAATAACCGCTGTGAGTCTGAAGAGAAACACCAGATCTCATCAGAGTTCAGCAGAACGCTGCTGTTTCATTTGTGTCTGCGTCAGTCAGCTGAGTGAGAGGGGGGGGGGGGGGGGGGGGGGAGGAGAGTGGAATAAAGAGGAGAAAGGAGAGGAGGAGGAGGAGCTGAATGTGCTCAGAGGGTTCCAACTGTCACAGACAATAGACGGAGGAGAGGGGCTCCGTATGACAATAGACTGTGTGACCCGGTCAAGGTGGGGGGGGGGGGGGGTATCCCCATCTGCCTCAGAGTGAGAGACAGAGAGAGAGAGAGAGAGAGAGAGAGAGAGAGAGACAGACAGACTGTGTTGTTGAATGTGCAGCTGTTGCCTCATTCAGGTGCAACAGGAATATTTGTTTTTACAGTGTCACTCTGTCATGAAGCAAAAGACCTCCAGACCTGTAGACCACCAGACCACCAGACTGGGAATCCTGCATGAATGTTTCGTGACTTCTGTCACTTCTCATGTTAAAGCTCAGCAACGAGGCTCCGCCCTCTTTCTCACATGTAAAACACACACACAGTTTGGCTGCACCTTGGTGACTCTTATTTTACCCATAAATAGCCGACATAGCTAGATTTGTGTCCATCACCATGGCAATTTGCTGTTTTCACAACGGGCTATGACGATAGTACCAGTGTGTGTGTGTGTGTGTGTGTGTGTGTGTGTGTGTGTGAAAGATGCATGTTTGTAGGCACAGCAAGGCATACACACTCTACCCCACCGGACAAAGCAGAGGATTGTGGGACATGCACACTCGTTGCCTTGGTGATGAGAATCAAACTGACATCCCCCCCCCCCCCACCCCCGTCTCCCCTAGCAGGCGTAAGACAGAGCGATGTCTTTCTTCCCATCTCGCCGTCGTCGTCCTTCAGAAACGCTGAAACAAGCAGGAAGTCTGATTGGTGTCGTGTTTAATAACGTCCTCTAGCTGGTTCACGTAGCGTTCTACCGCCGTCCTGGGGGGGTTTAGCTCAGGAGGTAGAGCGTTTGGCTGGTAACCGCAAGATTGCTGGTTCGATCCCTGGCTCCTCCTAGCTGAGTGCCTGGTGTCCCTGAGCAAGACACCTCACCCCAATTGCTCCTGACGAGCTGGCTGTCGCCCTGCGTGGTTGAGTCCGCCGTCGGTGTGTGAATGTGTGAATGAATGGGTGAAAGTCAGTCATTGATGTAAAGGGCTTTGGAGAAAAGCACTATATAAATGAGGACCATTTAGCATCTGTGCTCACCACCTTCTCCACTCTGATTGGTGTAGACGGCAAATACGCATACGATGATGTCATCGCCCCGCCCCTTGACCCTCTAGCCTGACTTCTTATCCCACGATGGCTCATAAAAACAACAACAATGGTGGC
>CM056828.1:322500-375000 GCA_029853015.1 Chelidonichthys spinosus | reverse complement strand
ACTCAGGAATCCTTTCTTCACTTTCTTTTGTTATTCTTTAGAGAGAGCTTTATTCTTCTGCTCCGTCACTGCTGGACAGATGGAGGGGAGGGGGCAGTGACGGGGGTAGAAACACTGGGGGGGGGGGATAGAAACACTGAGGGAGGGGGGGTAGAAACACGGGAGGGGGGGGGGGGGTAGAATCCCTGAGGGGGGTAGAAACACTGATGGGGGGGGGGGGACTGTGACGAGTGAGCAGCAGGAGCAACAGGAAGTGACAGATCACGTCAACATGCTTCATTCTGTACGGTTTAACGAATCACATGAGGAGGATCTGGCCGAGGTGTTGAGCTGCTTCTCTGACAGGCAGATAATCTGATTAAAGGTGTGCAGATAACCTGAGATCATCTGCAGCCGAGCAGCTCCACTTAACGAGCTTCCATTAATCACCGCTCCGTCCGTCATCTCTGTCTTGAGAAACTCAAGAATCTTTAAATGAATCTAAGGGTCTCTCCTTGTTGATGTTTCACACCTGCGCGGGTGGATCAGTGTTTGAGGACTTGTTTTGTGCCGAGCGGACGGTTTGAGCTCAGTGGGCGTCTGAGCTGAAAAACAACGTTAATAGGAAATAATCGTGTTTTTTCACATCATGAAATGCTCCGACTTTGTTGAGTAAAGTCACAGATTTCTGACATCAGAGTCTGTAAATAAACAGTTTGTTGCTGCAGCTTGTCAGTACTGAAATCTGCTCTTTTACTCTGACAAAGATAATCACACAGATAAAGATAAACACATAAACACACTAATTTAAAATATATATACTATATGGAAACATTATCAAAAAAATATTACATTATAGGAGCTTAAACTTCAAAACCACAGAAGACGTTTGAGGATGTTTCGGAAGTTAAAGTGAGTCATTCATGATGTCATGTCATGCTGGACGGACTCAACTAACACAGGATTTTCACCCAGGAAGACAGCTGCTGTGTTACGTTGTTGTGTTACGTTGTTACATTACCTTGTTATGTTACGTTGTTACCTTGTTAGGTTGTTATTATGTTGTTACAGTTCTTTATTTTCCATTGTTACGTTGTTACTTTGTTATCACTCTTTTATGTTGTTACGTTGTTACTTTGTTACAGTTACCTTACGTTGGTGCATTCCAGTGGTACATTCCATTGTTACATTACGTTGTTACGTTGTTACATTATGTTGTTACTTTGTTACATGACGTTGTAAAATGACGTTGTTACATGTTACATTACGTTGTTACATTAGGTTACATTACGTTGTTTCGTTGTTACATGGTGTTGTTACATGACGTTGTTACATTACGTTGTAACATTATGTTGTTACATTGTTACATTACATTGCTATGATGTTACATTGTTACATTGTTACGTTACGTTGTTACATTATGTTGTTACATTGTTACGTTGTTTCATTGTTACGTTGCTATGATGTTACGTTGTTACATTACGTTGTTAGATTACGTTGTTAGATTACGTGACATTATTACATTACGTTACGTTGTTACATTATGTTATGTTTTTACTAGGGCTGTCAAAAGATTGATTTTTTAAATCACGATTAATCGCATTTTGTCCATAGTTAACTCGCAATTAAATCGCAACTTAATCGCATTTTTTGGCACATTTTTCTTTCTTCTTAATGTACCTTAATGTATTTTTTTCATATTCTTAATACTTTTAACAACATAAGGGCAAATATACTTGATTTATGAAAATGTTTATTTAACACTTCAAATATCCCCTTACCAAAACATGGGATGAAAACAGGGTTATAAGAATATATCACAAACAATTAAAGTGAATATGTCACAGGAGATAGTGTAACAGGAGATAAGTACAGTTTAAGTGCATTGGCTTGCAAGTGATATCTCAGACTGGACGTATTTCTATGGTAGCTCATTTCTTCTTCTTCTTCTGCCTCAAGGTATGTGTCCACAGGGGCGATTTTAAACGCGTGTGGACGCGCCGCTTCCCAGTATTGCTTGTTGGTGGGCTGCCACTAGAGACATTCGCCGCGACGCTACCAGAATGCATTGCACAGCTTTTAACATAGATAATGAACAGGTGCCACCGACAGCCATAAATCATACAATGCGCGTTTTTTTTTGTTTTTTTTTAATACCGAGCGTTAATCGCACGTTAAAAAAATTAACGGCGTTAAGAGGATGTTGCGTTATTAACGCGTTAACTTTGACAGCCCTAGTTTTTACATTATGTTATGTTGTTACATTACGTTGTTACATTGTTATGTTGTTACAGTACTTTATTTCATGTTGTTACGTTATAACGCTGTAATGGTATGTTGTTATGTTGTTATTGTAACACAAACCACGATGTTCTACCCAGATAGTTGGTTGTGTGAACCACAACGTGAACAGCAGCATCAGGATGCCTCATACTGAGAATACATGCTGCTCTGGTTCTGTGAGTCAGAAATCAGTCTGCTGCCTCCAGTGGTCATCAGGGGGAGGAGGAGGAGGAGGAGGAAGGAGGAGGAGGAAGGAGGAACGGGAGGTGGAGGATGAGTGGGAGGAGAAGGAAGGAGTGAGTCATGCTAGTCATACTTTAATAAAAAGAGAAAAAAATGCAGGTCGGCAGCCTGAAGATGTGTTCGGGTGTTCAACGGATGCTGTTGGGTCACTTGGTCACCGTGGAAACGCCATCTGAAGTTCACGTCTGGTTTGAATTTCACAGACTTTTAGTTCTCATCGTCTGACATAAGGAGAGCGCCTGGAATCGAACCTCTCGTACTTCCTGTAGTCGACGCTGCAAACTGCATCAGGATCTTCCTGAAACGCTGTCACGTGACTGACGTCACATGACTATGTGACTCAGGTTCCTTTGTAGTTGGCTCCACTCTACAGGTCGTTGTGCCTTCACAATCCAACCTAACTATGTAGTTTCGTAGTCTTAACCTAACTATGTTATTTTTATTTTTTATTTAATTATTTATTGAACATGTTAAAAATAATAATAATAATAATAATAATACAAATTAAATAAGCGTATGAGTAGTAAAAAGGAAAGCAAAAAAAGAAAACCAAGCAAATGGGATCCTCAGAATCCTAAGTAATAAATACACGACTCAAAGTAATATAGGTCATGTTCAAAAGGGATAGGAAGAAGTTAAAAAAAACATTTCTGGTCCTACCCCCTCTTATTTTTTTTATAATTATTTATAATTATTAATCATAAAAGATAAAAAATTCAGTTTGAATCAGTATCTGATCTGATATTTTGCTCGTGGGTTTAAACAAATCACAGCAAAATGATAATGAAGAGAAGAACAAGAGATAGAGAAGAAAAAACAAACAAAACAAAACACAACATCCATCCATCCATCCATTTTCCTCCGCTTATCCGGGACCGGGTCGCGGGGGCAGCTGCCTGAGCAGGGACGCCCAGACTTCCCTCTCCCCGGACACTTCCCCCAGCTCCTCCGGAGCCAAAACACAACAACAAACCACAAAAAACTTTGTAGTCTAATGATCTCAACCTAACTATGTAGTTTAGTGATCTCAACTTAACTATGTACATTAGTCTCAACTTAACTATGTAGTTTAGTGGTCTCAACCTAACTTTGTAGTCTAATGATCTCAACCTAACTATGTAGTTTAGTGATCTCAACCTAACTATGTACATTAGTCTCAACTTAACTATGTAGTTTAGTGGTCTCAACCTAACTTTGTAGTCTAATGATCTCAACCTAACTATGTAGTTTAGTGATCTCAACCTAACTATGTACATTAGTCTCAACTTAACTATGTAGTTTGGTCTCAACCTAACTATGTAGTTTAGTGGTCTCAATCGAACTACCGTAAATCCTCTAATACAGGCCCGGGCCTTTATTTACTCTAGCGTATCGCGGCCTAGGCCTTTATTGGAAGGAGGCCTGAATTAGAGACAGGCCCCTATTTTGGACTACCAGTAGAATGAATAAAAACGCGATTTTTGTCGAAGGCATTGCACGGCTGACAATGAATGGGAAGCATGGAAATATCTGCCTGTGGACACTTGCCCCGGCCTCCATTAGAGACCGGCTGTTATTTACCTCCGCCGACAGCGAGACCGGCCAATGTTAGAGACCAGCAGATAATAGAATACAGGCCAGTATTAGAGGATTTACGGTATGTAGTTTAGTGGTCTCAACCTAACTGTAGTTTAGTCTTAACCTATGTAGATTAGTCGTCTCAACCTAACTACCTAGTTTAGTCTCAACCTAACTGTAAATTAGTCTCAACCTAAATATGTAGATTAGTGGTCTCAACCGAACTATGTAGTTAAATAGTAAAGTAAATATTTTGTACTGAAGTGGATCAGGTCTATGCAGGATCATCACAGCTGTACAGCGCTCACACACACACAAACACACACACACACACAATCAAAGCTACACGTACAGACAAACTGTCAAGACAATGGCCTGCTAATCCTTGCTTGTGATTGGACGATTCCAGATTACCCAGAGGTCACCAGCTGTCGGTGCGCGGTGAAGCCCAGTCTCCTCAGTATCAGCGCACACACACACACACACTAGCTGGTGGGGGTCTCTGTCATGCTGGCTGGTTCAGCTGCTGCTCTCGGCTGTCGGCCTGTAGGAGGCTGTGAATCTGCCTGAGTGGCTAACGGCCATCAGGTAGCCAAATGTCGGAGATGCCTGTCGGCCGGAGCGCCGTTTATTTTTAGCCTCCGTTGTTTCGGATCCTCCAACCCGACGCTTCGTATCTTCATCAAACCACCACCATGAAACGTCAGATAAATAACTGTTATGTGTGAAGGGGAAGCACCTTCCGTTTCTGATATTCAGGAGAAGAAGATGAAAACGTGGAAATAATCACATAGAAATGATGTTTTGTACAAAGTCAAAAATCTGAATGTTATGATAGTTCTTTCTCTGCCTGATCGCTGGTTCATCGTCTGGTGTAATCGTCTGTAGAACACAGGATAGTGACGCTTCCTCAGGTCTCCTGGGTGAAAGTCGTGTGTTTGTCTGCCTCACTGAGCTGTTTGTGTGTGTGCAGGGACAACGGAGCGGGTGTGTCTGATCCAGGGCACGGTGGAGGCGCTGAACGGCGTCCACGACTTCATCGCCGAGAAGGTGAGGGAGATGCCTCAGAGCACCCAGAAGACAGAGCCGGTCAGCATCCTGCAGCCGCAGACCACCGTGAACCCGGACCGCGTCAAACAGGTCAGTCCACGGCACCGGGTTGAAAAAACGGCACCGCCGTCAACTCAGTGTAAACTCCGTGTAAGCTTTAGACAACAAAAGTAACGTTAGCTTTAGACAACAAAAAACAATGTTAGCTTTAGACAACACAAACCAACGTTAGCCTTAGAAGACAAAACCAACGTTAGCTTTAGACGACAAAACCAACGTAAGCTTTAGAAGACAAAACCAACGTAAGCTTTAGACGACAAAACCAACGTAAGCTTTAGAAGACAAAACCAACGTAAGCTTTAGACGACAAAACCAACGTAAGCTTTAGACGACAAAACCAACGTTAGCTTTAGACGACAAAACCAACGTAAGCTTTAGACGACAAAACCAACGTTAGCCTTAGAAGACAAAACCAACGTTAGCTTTAGACGACAAAACCAACGTAAGCTTTAGAAGACAAAACCAACGTAAGCTTTAGACGACAAAACCAACGTAAGCTTTAGAAGACAAAACCAACGTAAGCTTTAGACGACAAAACCAACGTAAGCTTTAGACGACAAAACCAACGTTAGCTTTAGACGACAAAACCAACGTTAGCTTTAGACGACAAAACCAACGTAAGCTTTAGACGACAAAACCAACGTTAGCTTTAGACGACAAAACCAACGTTAGCTTTAGACGACAAAACCTACGTTAGCTTTAGACAACAAAACCAACGTTAGCTTTAGAC
The DNA here is from genome assembly GCA_029853015.1 of Chelidonichthys spinosus. NCBI lineage: Eukaryota > Metazoa > Chordata > Actinopteri > Perciformes > Triglidae > Chelidonichthys > Chelidonichthys spinosus. The sequence goes on along the minus strand of CM056828.1, from coordinate 369,098 downwards.
GTCAGAACTAATGTAAGCTTTAGACGACAAAACCAACGTAAGCTTTAGACAACGAAACCAACGTCCACATGAGGCCCATCCCCTCCGAAGCCCCTCCCCCTGGAGTCCCTCCCCCTGGAGCTCCCACCAGCAGCTGTGTGATGGAGGACAATCAGTGCAGCTATTGATTATGATCCAATTTTTTTAAGTGATTATCATCACTCTCTTCATGATTGCTGCCCATTGATTAGTCAGGTCACTGTTTCACACACACACACACACACACAGAGGTCCACGACAACAAGCACATTCTTAATCTTCTTCATTGTCGTTGAGGGTGCCGCTGGGGTCACATGTGTCGTTGGTTCTGGGAGAGAAAAGAGGGTGTGAAAGACGATGAGACGATGTTGTGAAAGTGGATATGAAGGAGAGGAGGGTGAGGAGGAAGAGGAGGTTGAGGAGGAATAGGATGTGCAGACGAGGACGCTGGGAGCAGGATCAGTGTGACTGAAAGCTGGAAGCAGATCAGTCTGACAGCTGCAGACACAGAGAGGAGGAGATGAAGCAGCTGCTGATGGAAAGAATGGCCGCCAGCGCTGGAGGATGAAAGCCGCGAGGCTTGGAGGCCGCGCAGCAGCACGACACTACAGAAGAAGAAGATTCATGAGCTGCTCCTTCTGTGACTGATGAGGTCAGAGGTCATGAAGAAGACTGACGAGCTTAAAAACCTCCAACGCTTCAAACCGTGACCAGGGGACTGGACCTCAGGGTCTCAGAAACCACCGTTAGCCTACGACAAAACCAACATTAGCTTTATGAGCTGCATCAGCTGGACCTGGTCTGTGGATCTGGTCTGTGGACCTGGTCTGTGGTCTTGTTGTGGTTCTGACTGCATGCTGGTTGTTTTCCCAACTCCTCCTTCCAGCCACTTCCTGGTGGAGCGACGGCCGTTTCCTGTGAACTTTCACCTCCAGTATGAGCAGCTGTTTCCTACTTCCTGTTATTGCATGCCGACACAGGAAGCTGTCCATGAATGTCAGGAAGCCGAGTTTCTCCCACTGAGAGCTGCTGGCAGTGACATGATTACCAGTAACCAAGGCAACGCACTGGCTGATGTCACACACCTGAGCAGGTGTTCACTGTCTCCTCACCCTCTCATTCAACACGTTACCTCCCTGTCAGTCATGTGATCAGCTGCCTCACTGCTGCCTCAGCATTATCACACTCACGCATGCACAACACACACACACACACACACACACACACACTGTTTCACACACGTGGAAACCACAAAGAGTAAAATCAGACTCAGATGTGACGTCTTGCATTCTGGTTTCCTCTCCATGGCGCTGCATCGGCGTGGCGTTGAAAATAACTGCTCCGAGATGGAATCACAAAGTAACAATAAGAAGAAGTAGTAAACTGATGAGAAAGAAACAAACATGCAGGAAGAAAATCATAAAAATGTGGTTGATGTTGGTGAAGACGTGAAAACGCTCAGAAACAGCCGGCGTCTGGATTTCATTACACTTATAAAATATAATAATGCTTCCTCAACAAAACACAGTTCTCTCACAGTATCGTAGTTTCTTGTTAATGTTCCACTTTAATCTCAGAGAATATTCCAGTTAAACATGCAGCACATATCCTGGATCAGAACCGTCGATATGAAAAGCACGAAGGAAAAGTCTGCACGTTTATGTCACATTCATACACACGGAAAACATTCTGGATGTGTTATACACCAACTTTAAAAGTCTGCTCACATCCCCAAAATCCAGCAGGACTTGTTTATTATCTGTGGAAACTTTGGGGCCTGTGGAGTCCAACAAGTCTTGGCTGCACACGGTGCATGTAATGGTCCATGGTGGAGCCAGGAGGTGGAGCCAGGAGGTGGAGCCAGGAGGCGGAGCCAGGACCGTGTCCAGTGCAGTGTTTCATGATGTCACCTTGGCAACGCCTTCATTACATTCACACAGTGTGTTTTTAAGGACTCAAACTGTTTTCCTTTTTTCCATTGAAGTGAATTATTAAAACAAGACACTGAGCTGGAGGATGATGATGTAACTTCATGTTGTCTGAGAGTCACATGACGAGGAGTTAGTCAGACTGCAGCTGGAACCTGGTCCATGTGGATTGTTGCCTCCTTCAATTCTGTTTGTATACGAGGAACAAAACAACCCTGAAATCCTGCTGAAGAAGTTGGAACCACAAAATCTAAACAACAGTTAGTTTTGGACCAACATCACCTTTAGACAAAACCAACGTTAGCTTTAGACAAAACCAACGTTAGCTTTAGACGACAAAACCAACGTTAGCTTTAGACGACAAACCAACGTAAGGTTTAGACAAAACCTACGTTAGCTTTAGACGACAAACCAACGTAAGGTTTAGACAAAACCTACGTTAGCTTTAGACGACAAACCAACGTAAGGTTTAGACAAAACCTACGTTAGCTTTAGACGACAAAACCAACATCACCTTTAGACAAAACCAACGTTAGCTTTAGATGACAAAACCAATGTTAGCTTTAGACAACGAAACCAACATCACCTTTAGACAAAACCAACGTTAGCTTTAGATGACAAAACCAATGTTAGCTTTAGACGACAAACCAACGTTAGCTTTAGACAAAACCTACGTTAGCTTTAGATGACAAAACCAATGTTAGCTTTAGACGACAAACCAACGTTAGCTTTAGACAAAACCTACGTTAGCTTTAGACAAAACCTAAGTTAGCTTTAGACAAAACCTACGTTAGCTTTAGATGACAAAACCAATGTTACCTTTAGACAAAACCTATGTTAGCTTTAGACGACAAAACCAACGTTAGCTTTAGATGACAAAACCAACGTTAGCTTTAGACGACAAACCAACATTAGCTTTAGACAAAACCTACATTAGCTTTAGATGACAAAACCAATGTTACCTTTAGACAAAACCAACGTTAGCTTAAGACAACGAAACCAACATCACCTTTAGACAAAACCAATGTTAGCTTTAGACGACAAAACTAACGTCACCTTTAGACAAAACCAACGCTAGCTTTCAACAATAAAGCCAACGTTAGCTTTAGATGACAGTCCAACAGGTCTGGTGGTCTAAGTCCTGTTGGTGGACCCCCACCCCCCCACCATCAGTAGATGTGGACGTTACAGAGTCACATGATGAGTTCTTGTTTTGGGGACTCGGAGGTCTACATGGAGGTGTCGAGGTAACTCTTATTTTTAACCTTCAGTGCTGCTGGAAGTCCAGAGGACTAACGGAGGAAGTCAGAAAGAGAGATGGAAAATGAGGGATGACGGGGGAGGAGGGGGGCTAAGCCTCTGGATCAGGAGGAGGCAGATTAAACTAAAGACCCTGCTTAAGACGTCAAGGTTCAAACCTCATAGCCTCAACAGTTGTCTGTCTGTGTGTGTGTGTGTGTGTGTGTGTGTGTGTTGGCCTCAAACACAAGAGTGACAGACAACCTTGTGACCTGAATGGAATGCACCCCAACGACAAGACGACTTGTCTTTATCTCCATGACAGGTCTGAGATAGTGAGAGATAGAAGGGAGGGAGGAAGGAAGGAAGGAAGGAAAGAAGGGAGGGAGGAGGAAGGGAGGGAGGGAAGAAGGGAGGGAGGGAGAAAGGAAGGGAGGGAAGAAGGGAGGGAGGAAGGAAGGGAGGGAGGGAGGGAGGAAGGTAAGGAGGGAAGAAGGGAGGGAGGGAGGAAAGAAGGAGGAAGGGAGGGAGGGAGGAAAGAAGGGAGGGAGGAAGGAAGGGAGGGAGGGAGGAAGGTAAGGAGGGAAGAAGGGAGGGAGGGAGGGAGGAAAGAAGGAGGAAGGGAGGGAGGGAGGAAAGAAGGAGGGAGGAAGGGAGGAAGGAAGGGAGGGAGGAAGGAAAGGAGGGAAGAAGGAAGGAAGGGAGGGAGGGAGGAAAGAAGGAGGAAGGGAGGGAGGGAGGAAAGAAGGAGGGAGGAAGGGAGGAAGGAAGGGAGGGAGGAAGGAAAGGAGGGAAGAAGGAAGGAAGGGAGGGAGGGAGGAAAGAAGGGGGAAGGGAGGGAGGAAGGAAAGGAGGGAAGAAGGAAGGAAGGGAGGGAGGAAGGAGCGGAGGGAGGAAGGAAGGAAGGGAGGGAGGAAGGGAGGGAGGAAGGGAGCGAGGGAAGAAGGGAGGGAGGAAGGGAGGAAGGAAGGGAGGGAAGAAGGAAGGGAGGGAGGAAGGAAAGGAGGGAAGAAGGAAGGAAGGGAGGAAAGAAGGAGGAAGGGAGGGAGGAAGGAAAGGAGGGAGGAAGGAAGGAAGGAAGGAAGGAAGGAAGGAAGGGAGGGAGGAAGTAAGGGAGGGAGGAGCGGAGGGAGGAAGGAAGGAAGGGAGGGAGGAGATACAGCGGAAACAGTCACATTTAAAGATGAGCAAATATTAACTATTAGTCCATAATAGTGGACTGGTTCTCCTGGAACCCCATGATCTCTAAACCTGGACCTGTTTTTCCTGGACCCCCATGATCTCTAAACCCGGACCTGGTTCTCCTGGACCCCAATGATCTCTAAACCTGGACGTGATTCTCCTGGAACCCCATGATCTCTAAACCTGGACCTGGTTCTCCTGGACCCCCATGATCTCTAAGATGTGTTACCTGCTGATCTCATCCATGAGCAGGAGACCAGCGTTGACCTTTGACCCCAGCGCTGATGTCATAGTCAGCAACTGGACGGAGGCCAAACCTCCTTCAAGGAGAGAAAAGACTGCAGCACAGCGGTGCTAGGATTGTGGGAAGGCAGGAGGCTGGCGGGCTTGGTCGCCCATTAGAGAGAGAGCAGAAGCAACAGGATGAAGATGATTTCAAAATAAAAGCCCTTCAGACTATGTGGGAGTGTGTTTGACTTTGTGAGGAGAAACCTTCTAATCTGAAAACATAGATGGAAGGAGGGGGGGGGGGGAGAGGAAAGGGGGGAAGACAGCAGCTCATTACTGGGTTCCATGGTGACGACGAGGCCGTCATGTTTCCTCCAACTGTTTGTGTGACTATATTTCAGTGCGGAGGATGAAAAGGCTCATGGGTAAAAACCTGTCTCGCTGCCTGCCACTTATTTCTTTAATCCTCGTCTTCATGTCGAGCTGCCATCGCCGTCCCCCTCGCCTCGCTGTCCCCTCGCCCTCGCTGTCCCCTCGCCTCGCCATCCTCTCGCCCTCGCCGTCCGCTCCCCCTCGCTGTCCCCTCGCTATCGCCGTCCCCCTCGCCTCGTCGTCCTCCCGCCCTCGCCGTCCTCTCGCCCTCGCCGTCCCCTCGCCCTCGCCATCCTCTCGCCCTCGCTGTCCCCTCGCCCTCGCTGTCCCCTCGCCTCGCCATCCTCTCGCCCTCGCCGTCCTCTCGCCCTCGCCGTCCCCTCGCCCTCGCCATCCTCTCGCTCTCGCTGTCCCCTCGCCGTCCTCTCGCCCTCGCCGTCCGCTCCCCCTCGCTGTCCCCTCGCTATCGCCGTCCCCCTCGCCTCGTCGTCCTCTCGCCCTCGTCGTCACTGAGAAATTTGGATGATCAAATTCATGCTTAACTCAAGAAGTTCAATTAATCAATGACATCAAATCAATTCCATCCCACACACATTTGACTAGTTTGGTGTTCAGTGACAGTAAGGAGGCGGGAGCTCTGCTGATTGGTCGACAGCTGGACACTGACAGACCTCAGTCCATTCACTACCCTTGAATGCTGGAGCTGTGTCTCCATCGGCAACGCTGACCCCTGAGTCATCTCGCTCTCGTTTTTTTACTATCCTCTTTATAATTCCTCCCCCTCTCTCTCAGCCGTCGCCTGTCCGCTCCCACTCTTCGCTCTCCAACCTCTTCTATCACCTGTTCCTCTCTCTCGCCTCGTCGTCTCTCTTCTCTCTCGTCGTCACTGAGAAATGTGTCGGATGACATCCCATAATGTCCCATGCTTAACTTTCAATTAGTTCGTGAATTAATCAATGAAAACACTCAAGGGAGGTCAACTTCCCCATCCCACACTTACTTATTTGACTAGTTTGGTGTTCAGTGACAGTAAGGAGGCGGGAGCTCTGCTGATTGGTCGACAGCTGGACACTGACAGACCTCAGTCCATTCACTACCCTTGAATGCTGGAGCTGTGTCTCCATGGCAACGCTGACCCCTGGGAGTCATTGTTTTGTTTTTTTACTATCCTCTTTATAATTCCTCCCCCTCTCTCTCAGCCGTCCTTCCCTCCCACTCTTCCTCTCAACCTCTTCATCACCTGTTCTCTCTCTCTCTCTCTCTCTCTTTCTCTCTCGTCGTCATGGTAATGTGTCGGTGAACATCCCATAATGTCCCAGGTTCACTTTCATTATTCGTGAATAAGAAGAAAACACGTGAGAACGTGGGGGAGGGTAAACCTGTCTCCCCGTCTGACTCCGACACTCGTTTAGCGTTTGTATGTGACTCAGCCCCCCGCTGCATTCTGGGTAGAGCAAGAGATGTAGTATAAAGAGAGAGAGGGACAAGGGGAGGGGGAGGAGTCAGACAAACACAGGACTTTAACTCGGGAGACGGATGTTGGAGTCCAAGTCAAAGGAAATGTTGAGCTCTGGTTTTGTCGTCTCAGCCTGACTTCCTGTGAACTTTATTTTGAAAAGCCACTCTGATTCTCTTTCAGGCCAAGCTGATCGTCCCCAACAGCACGGCGGGGCTGATCATCGGGAAAGGCGGAGCTACAGTGAAGGCGGTGATGGAGCAGTCCGGGGCGTGGGTCCAGCTTTCCCAGAAGCCCGAGGGCATCAACCTGCAGGAGCGCGTGGTCACCATCAGCGGCGAGCCGGAGCAGAACCGCAAAGCCGTGGAGATCATCGTCCAGAAGATCCAGGAGGATCCGCAGAGCTCCTCCTGCCTCAACATCTCCTACTCCAACATCACGGGCCCCGTCGCCAACTCAAACCCAACTGGCTCCCCGTACGCCAACTCCACCGAGGTCATGCCGGCTGCCGCCGCCGCTGCAGCCGCCACGGCGTCCTCCCTGCTGGGCCAGGCCAGCCTGGCGGGGGTGGGGGCCTTCCCCACCACCATGTCGAGCCTCTCAGGCAACGATCTGCTGGCCATCACCTCTGCCCTCAACACTCTCGCCAGCTACGGCTACAACACCAACTCCCTGGGCCTGGGCCTGAACCCCGCCGCCGCCTCGGGGGTGTTAGCCGCCGTAGCGGCTAACGCTAACCCAGCAGCAGCTGCCGCAGCTAATTTGTTAGCATCCTACGCCAGCGATGCATCCACCAGCGCAGCCCACCCCGCCGCGCTCGGAGGCTTCACCCTCGGCTCGCTGGCTGCTGCCACCGGCGCCACCAATGGCTACCTGAGTGCCGCGTCACCGCTGGTGGCGTCGTCTCTCCTCGCCACGGAGAAGCTGGCAGAAGGAGCGAAGGAAGTGGTGGAGATCGCCGTACCGGAGAACCTGGTGGGCGCCATCTTGGGGAAAGGAGGGAAGACGCTAGTGGAGTACCAGGAGCTGACCGGCGCTCGGATCCAGATCTCCAAGAAAGGCGAGTTCATCCCCGGGACCCGGAATAGGAAGGTGACCATCACGGGCTCTCAGGCCGCCACGCAGGCCGCTCAGTACCTGATCAGCCAGCGAATCACCTACGAGCAGGGGGTCCGCGCCACCAACCCACAGAAGGTGGGCTAAACCTGACAGCAAATGAGAAATCAGGAGGAGAAGAGTGGGGGCTTGGGGGAGGTGTTTAGCAAGTGAGAGTGAGAACCGGAAATGGAGGAGAATGTGAGACGGAATCGCCAGCGGCGTTTTCTTCTGCGAGTTTTCAGTATTAAAAAAAAAATGAGACGCGAAGCAGAAATGTGAGCAAACGAGGAGGCGGAGTCACACGAGGAGGCGGAGTCACGCGCTGAAACCAAGAAAAATGTGTAACATGTAAATAAGGTTTTATTACTTCACGTCTTTGACCTTTGGGGATTTTTTATTGGTTGTTTTTTGTTTTGTTTAGAAATGAAGCTGTTTGTTTGTTGTTTGTTTGTTTGTTTGTGTATTGTGGACAAAGCTGAATGCCATGTAGACAGACAGGAAGTAGGGGGGAGGGGGGAGGCGTGGGTGAGGGAGGGGGAGGGTTTGTGTTTACAGAGCCTCCTCTCCCCCAACAACCCTGACCCCTCCCTCCCCCTGCAGCTCCCCGTAGGGTTTTTGTGTTCTTCTAGTTTTGATTTGCGCCCCCCCCCCCCCCCCCACACACACACATCTCTCTCACCCCCCTCCCCTCCCCCTTTTACAAGGGTTTTATAATGAGCTGCAGTCTGGTGTGTGAGAGAAGAAACACCCCCGACCCCCGTGATTCCCCCCCCCCCCCTTCCTGTTTTTTTTTTTGGGGGGGGGGGGAATCAGCTGGGCGTTTCTCCCCTTGAACACCACCCTGTAAAACCTGTGATGTATCAGTGCAGCGCCGCTGGGTGTCGTGGCGTAGCCCCCCCCACGCAGCTCGAGTGTTTGAGACGCACGCTGATGACCTCACGCAGTGCGACGCCGCCAGATCCTTCTGTTGTTAGTAATCATCCTCGTTATTTATTCAGAGTTCACCTAGAAAACAACTCCGTGTTTATTATCTGTGAATTCAGGTCGACATGAATGTAAATGAGAATATTTGAGATTTCAATCTTTTTGTTTTAATTTAAGTGGATTGAAGATGAATAGAAATGTCACATAGTGAAATAATATATGTCTTATTTAAGTCCAGTCAGCCACCCCCGGCATCAATATCACCACAAGGGTTACAGGAGATACATACATTCATATATATATATATATTAATATAAATATATATATATATATATATATATATATCCTGTCAAAGGGTAGAACAGGGAACACACACACACACACACACTGATGATGCCATATGTGGTGCTAGAAAAGGGAAGCGACCATATCCAAGCGGTGATGTCACCAGCATCTCAGCAGCTATATTATATTAGATATTACCCATCATGCTTTGGCTGTCCTTGATCAGAACCCAACACGCTGCCGCCGCTCTAAAGCTGTAGTAAATGACAGTTTGACTCCAACGTAAGCAGAGTGGACAACGGGGACCGCCAGTCCAGACCGGCCCCGGTGGGTTTGGTCCAGACCGACCCTGGTGATCCTGGTCCAGGTGAACCCCAAGTAGAGACCCAACGTACTACTGAGAAACAGGAAACACTGAATCATGGTTAGTTGTAGATGGTGGTGTCGTTTATCGGGCGCCGCCAACCGACCGGCGAGCTAAAGGCGGACAGATCCTCCACATAATGTCGAGCTTGTTTCTGCCTCTGGTCTCCATGGCAACAGGTTTACTGCAGCCGAAGATGCTGTTGTTACTTTGCTGTTTGTTTTTTTGGTTTGTGTTGTTATGATATTTTTTTTTTTACAATCGGAGAACACTGAATCTTTGTCTTAATGCACTGTGAAGCTCAGAACTCAGACCTGATCGTAGAGACGAGGTTGACGAAGAGGATCAATCAAGGGATGGAGGGATGAAGGGATCCTGGTTGGACGGGGTTTTGTAACGAGGGGGGATGTTGGGGGGCGTTGGGGTCCACTTTTCTATCAGATGTGTCTTTTTCATGAGCAGCTGAACCTGATTAAGTCCCGGACACATTCAAGTCCAACTGCAGTGAAGTGTGACGGAATGTAAAATGCCAAAAACAAGGAGGGGGTGCGTTTGTTTTATCGCCATAAGCAGCCAGTGAGGGGCGGGACCTGTTTAAACCAATCACAGCCCAAATCCTCCACTGAGCTATCGTGTCTCTGTCGGATGCCAGTGAGGTTTATCTCCAGCTTGGTAAGGAGGCTTCTTTACTCCCATCTAACACCATCCACACCCTCCTCACCCCCAAACCCCCCCCCCCCCCCCCCCCCCCCAGAGCACTCCCATCCCGACACCCCCCCTCCCACATCGCTCCATGGGTGACTATGTCTGGTGTTACGATCAATGCATGTCTGCTGCTCAGAGGCGACGCACCGCCATCAGGAAGTGGAGGGATAGGTAGTCGGCGGGCAGCGCCCGAAACAGGAAACACAAGGTCAGGGAAGGTTCTCTCACCGCCGGGATCCACTCGATCCACCTTCATGTTTAGTAGTCGCAGTAGTTCTGCTTTTGTTCCACCTGACAACTTCACCGGGCCGTTGGCAACGTGGCCAACGGCGGCTAGAAAACACAAACACTGACGGCTTCCTGTCCAGATGTAGTAGTGATGACGTCATGGTGACATCATGATTGATTTCATCATCGGTTGTTTATCGTGACCGGAGGTTTGTTCTGGCGGATGCAGCGTGGTGCGTTTGTGGTGGAAACAAAGTGTGGGAATTCCTGCCGTAGGTGAGCATATTAAAACTGGACAAATTTCTTTTCATCTCATGAATTATAACGTCGGACATTTCCGATGTCTTTCGTTCCGTTGGTGTTGGACGATCCGATGGGACTGATTACTGGAAGCAATACTCGTAGTGGCATGTTGTCCTGTCGCCGTAGAGCTTTGGATTTAGATGTTGAATAGGTTTACACGTCATTCTTTTCAATTTGTGGAAAATGCTGCTATTTAATAATAACTGATGTACTAAAATTTGAAAACATATCGTAAGCTGCCGTTAGCCGGAGAGGCCGCGCTCAAGCGACGGCCCCTCTGTTTGCAGACGACACGTTAATAATCGCTTATTCTAACCTGAACTAGTTAATCCTGTGCCAAAATACAGAGGTGGAGTGTAAATGATTCAAACCACGTCAGACGGGAAGAGATTTTTATATACGAGGAAAATGTGAAAAGTGCCAAATGAAGCATATTATAAGTTTTTTAAGGGTCGTTTGTTCCTCTCTGTCCCTGCCACCAAGGACGGATTGCCATGTTAGCCAGTCCTCTGGGAACTACCTTTCCCAGAATGCAACAGCACTATGACTCTGGGGCTAGACAAATCAAAATAGCGATAGGTTAGCATAATTATGCTAAAAAAATAATGTGACTTGATAGCATTCTTAAATACAGCCTTTTATAGTTATGACGAAAATGTATTTTGTGGAAATAGATGTTATCTTTTTTGCACGTCTATATTGCATGATATCAAAGTGAAACATGGAAAAAAAAGGGGAAAAAATCAAATAAACAAAAAAAGACGTCACAAAAAATAAAAATAGGCCGCGTGTCGCACATTGTTCAGAGACGTTTGCATGCCGATACGAGTCGAGCATTTAGATATTGTTTTACACGCGTTCATGTTTGTCGTTGGAGTCTGTTACAGCGGCGTTATCAACAGGTTAGCTACATAGCTAATGTGTTTGCTACGTAGCTAACGGTTCAGCTATGTAGTTCGTAGCTCAAACAACGGAGACTGAGATTGTCCATGAATGTTCTCTCATTAGTGTGCATATCACTCCTCTGACCATTGACCTTTCTGTGTTTTTGTATGCTAACATGCTAACACGACTAACCATCGACGCCGTTGTGTCGAGCCCACTGTAACTCCTCCCCCCCACTCTCTGGCTTGTCTTGTCATTGATATGCACCTTATTGACCTCTAATATGGTGCCGTGGAGCTTCTCTAGCCCCGCCCACAAACCAACCACACACACTGAGGGCTGTCTGCTGTCTCTCAGCCGCCCTCCGTCTCTCATTCCTCATCATGCAACCAGCTGTTTCCAGTCTGGTTATGTTTTGTATCCTGTCAGACGTTGTCATGGAGACGGCCTGCTTCCTCCCCAAAATACAAACACAAAAAAAAAAGAAAGTCCTCTCCTGCTCCTCGTGACATGTTTGCACTAAACTCTCTGCTGTTACTGTGCACGGCAGGCTGAGCTGAGGCGGGGCCAGTGGGTCACTTGACTGGAGACAGGTCACCTGACCACTAGGTGTGCATGCCCCCCCCCCCCCCCCCCCCCCCCTCGTGTGTGTCAAGATGTGAATCCTGTTTTAATTGATCAAACTGAACTCTCACCTCTCCCAGGTGACCTCTTACTTCTCAGGGGGTGTGGCCTCTCTGACATAGTGTTTAGTTCTCTCCTCCACTGCCACCTCAACCACAGCCCCCCCCCCCCCCTCCATATCCTCTGAAACACATGCCCCCCGTCTCTCCCCCATTGAAGCACCAGCAGCCGTAGGAGCATCCGTCATGTCACTGTTTGCTGATCTGCTCGTCTCCTGGTCTGGTTTCCTGGTCTGGTCTCCTGGTCTGGTTTCCTGGTCTGGTTTCCTGGTCTGGTCTCCTGGTCTGGTCTCCTGGTCTGGTTTCCTGGTCTGGTATCCTGGTTGATCTGTACACTGTCTAACTAAATGCCATTCTGTGTGTAGACTGTTTACCTTCCCAACACACACACACACACACACACACACACACACACACACACACTCTCTCTCTTTTGCACTTTCACTGCCCTCCTCCTCACCCAAACATCACACACTCGTCCCTCCTCCGCCGCCCACCAGTCTCTTCTCTCAAGTGCCAAAATAGAACAGAGAGGAACCAAACTAAACAACAACAACAACAACAAACAACAACAACAACAGCTACTACTACTACTACTACTACTACCATTGCGTGCGTTTCTCTGACTTGTTCTGTGTGTGGACATCCATCCTGGACGCACCCATGAAGCCAGCATGCTCCGCCCTCATAACATGATGTCATAACATGATGTCATGATGCCTCAACTGAACAGCACCTTGCCCCCCCCCCCACACCCCCCCACCCCACCACCACCACCACTCCTCCTCCTCCTCCTCACCACCCAGACCAGGATTAACCCTCTGCAGGTGGGCTACCTGTCTGCCTGCCCGTCTACCTGCCTCCAGCCTCCTCATGCAGCTGCTTTCCTAACTCTCATCCTTCCAGCCTGTGGGACGTCATTGACTGTGTGCCATAGTGTTGGGGGGGCACTCTCACCTCCTCACCCCCCCTCACCTCCCTCTCTCTCTCTCCCTCTCTTGCTCTCAGCTCCATTTGATTTTTCTCGATGGGAAAGATTAAAAAAACTCCATTTTTCTAATGATGATTTTTTTTTGTTGTTGTTTAACATCAAACCACCGCACGCCGGCGCGGCGGCGTTTACACTCCGTCAGCTGCAGCCATCTTCTGTCTTCTTGAACTATTTGAACTTTCACCCCTCATGAACGTTATTGACCTCCTCCTCCTCCTCCCTCTGTGTTCATCCAACCGTTGGACGATAACTCATTCCATCCCGAACCTCTCTGAGACTGTGCAATGCTCGCTGATATGATTGGATCTTTTTGTTTGTTTGTTTGTTGCTCATCGTCGGGGACGATTCTCTGAGATACAAGTCGGAAAAGAACAACAACAAAAAAACATATTTAAGGAAGAAAAAAAACGTAAAAAAAGGAAATGCAGACAAACAAAAAAGGAAAAGAAAAAAAACTAAACTGTTTCTTCAGAATTCTTTTCTCTCTCATTGTAAATATTTTGTCAGATTTTTTGCCGACTGTACGGAGACATTGAGCAGAACGGGGCCAGCAGCATAGCTAGGTATTAGTGGACGCCATCACTGCTCCTCCGGGGATCCGGGTCCTCTGGGGGTCCGGGTCCTCCGGGTCCGGGGTCCTCCGGGTCCTCCAGGTCCTCGGCCCTGCTTCGACTGTGTTGTGCTCTTGTTCTTAGTGTTGATTTTCCTGTTAACTGTATTCACTGTTTAGCTCCGTGTCAGTTAGCGACCTCCTAGCTACGTGTGCTAACGCCGACCACCTCCCTGCGGCGGCGGCAGTTTTTTTTGTACATTTCTTGATGTTTTCGTGCCGGTGAGTAGTAGCGGCGATCGTATCTTCTACCCCCAGCCATTGTTGTTGAACGCTCCGTCGTGTTAGAGACATATCATCATCAGAAGCAGCTCGGCTCGGCTTCCAGGCGACGAGGCGGCCGAACAAAAGAGAGGAAGCTGAGCTGCTAACGTTTGTGCAATACAGTCCTAGTTTACATAGATGCTAGTTTAGAGCTGGTTCAAGTCTGCAGCCCCCCCGTCACTGAGAGTATTAAGTGGTGGCGTGAGACTCGAGTCCATCGTGTCGCTTGGTTCATGCTGCCGGCCCCGCGCCTCCGAACACCACATGAGCTATTTATTTCTCAGACTATTATTATTATTATACTATTAATAAATAACAAGCAGAAAAGGGAACGACTGGAAAAAAGTGAATTAATATTAGTATTGTTTTGTTTTTCTTTTGAGTATTTTAGTGGTTTAACAACATTCATTAACTGACTTACAGAGTATTGAGTATTTAATGTAATTGTAGCATTGTGTTTGTAAAGAGAAAACCCTAGTGAGTTGTGTTTCTGTGGATTTCCAGTGAAGCGATCTAGTGCTAATATATATATGAGGTCTTTTTTTAAGGATTCTTATTTTGCGACAGCAACAGCCGTCATTATAAATGTTCATTTTAGCATCACCTGTCTTCCGTTGTCTTATTCTTCACCTCCACCACACTCTGCATCATCACAGTAACACATCGCTGTCTGGGGGTGTGAGTGTGTGTGAGTGTGTATCTGTGTATGAGTGTGTGTATATGTGTGTGTATCTGAGTGTGTATCTGTGTATGAGTGTGTGTATATGTGTGTGTATCTGAGTGTGTATCTGTGTATGAGTGTGTGTATATGTGTGTGTATCTGAGTGTGTGTATGTGTGTGTGTGTATCTGAGTGTGTGTATGAGTGTGTGTGTATCTGAGTGTGTGTATGAGTGTGAATGAATGTGTGTGTGTATCCGAGTGTGTGTATGAGTGTGTGTATGTGTGTGTGTGTATCTGAGTGTGTGTATGAGTGTGAATGAATGTGTGTGTGTATCCGAGTGTGTGTATGAGTGTGTGTATGTGTGTGTGTATGTGTGTGTATGAGTGTGTGTATGTGTGTGTGTGTATCTGAGTGTGTGTATGAGTGTGAATGAATGTGTGTGTGTATCCGAGTGTGTGTATGAGTGTGTGTATGAGTGTGTGTGTGTGTCCAGTGTCCACCAAGCTAAAACCTGTCGGGCCTCCATACCTCCTGATGGAACCTCCTGACGTTATAGCTGCAAACCCTCATCATGTGATCTGACTCAGCTCGACTGTCATAACCCCCCTCAGTCACCTGACCAACCAATCAACCAATCACTCTCCACCACTTCCGCCTCCCCCTGCGCCATCCTCTGCTGCACCACCACGTCATGTGATGTCCTCATCGATAACATACAACTGTTACATGCCGGCAGGTCTGGGGACAAATACTCGCCGCTCATCTTTAAAGGCTCGCTTCACCCAAAACAGGAAGTTCTGTGACGTTCTCCGACGTTTCTGCCTCTGACATTCAGGTTTTATCGTCCAATGAAAACATTCACTTTATGCACCAAACACTAAAAGCAGCTGTTTGAGTGTCGGTGGCAGAAACCTTCGAGACGAAGACGTGGAAACAAAGATGGTCTCAGTGAGATGGTGATGAAGCGTTTTGGGTGAACCGTCCCTTTAAATCTACCCACGGTGCACTTGTTCTTGTATTTCTCTCCAGAGCTGCGTTTGACATCCTACTGTTCATACTACTGTACGTGTCACATACTACCTTACCAGGTCAGAGTTCACCTTAACCTGTCTCCATGCCAACCACCACCCAGCCAATCGCACGGCTACCAGCCTCCACCACGACCCTCCGGCAGCGAGGCCACGCCCACCTGACTATGACGTTGCATAGAAGACGAGTAGAGGAAGAGCGAGGATGAGTTGTGATTCTCAGGGTGTCTCATAGCGATCCGTATCCCCACTGAGCCCAAAGA
Source organism: Chelidonichthys spinosus (assembly GCA_029853015.1). Taxonomy (NCBI): domain Eukaryota; kingdom Metazoa; phylum Chordata; class Actinopteri; order Perciformes; family Triglidae; genus Chelidonichthys; species Chelidonichthys spinosus. The sequence continues at coordinate 353,381 of CM056828.1, read as the reverse complement.
CCTCCATGTCCTCCCATCACACATTCCTGATTGACTCCTGACCTCTCGATCAGCTGATTGATAGTATTGATTGACGGGTCCCCTCAGACTCGGCTCTGTAACTGTTTACAACCCAAATGAGACCAACAACGCTGTTGAAAGAATGTTGAGGACTTAAAAAAAAGAGATCTCTGAAGAGTACGTATTTCTAAATGATGGAACTTTACTTTCTATGTGACGATGAGGTAATGTAACTTTTTCAATCATTGCATGTGACTATTTTGCTTTGCAATGAACCTGTTGAGTGGACGGTACATCTGAGACGTGGTCGAGGCGCCGGCATCGGCGTCCGACTGTTTCCACGTCGCCGTGCCGACTGCTTTTGGACCAATGAATGCTACATGTGTGACCATACAAAGCTGTACCGGTTTTGTCTATTTGTACATGGTTCTGGGTCAAATAAACCATTTAAGCAAATTAATGACCTTTAGTGTGACGGAGTCAGACGCCATGTTTGTCTGTAATCAGTCCGCCGCTGCGAGGTAAGTGTCGGCAGTAACACGCTGATCCAACGTGGCGACGGCGAGGTCTAACGTAGCAAAGGTCAACCAGACAATCAGGGTGGGGGGGGGGTCAACTCTCTGACATATCCATCTACCCACAATCCTCCTGTGCACCACCAGAGTCATCTGATCAACAAACACCCCACATCCACCATGACTCCACAAACCAGCCAATCAGCTCCGTGACCTCCGGCCAAGTCTCAGCCCTCTCCATGCCATCGGCTACACGGCTAGTGGCTTTCTGAGCTGTTGTTGCAAAGCCATCTGGGAAATGGAGTCACAATTCACAGCATGGTCCGACCAACCTCCCGTCACTCCTCCCACACCTCTCTCCATCTGCCACTAAAGAAGTTCCTCCGGCTTCCAGTGAGAACGACGTGACGATGTTACACAATGCTACGTTAGCCCGCTGCTATGTTAGCTCGCTGCTACGTTAGCTCACTGCTAGCTAACACATCCAGGCAGCTAAAAGAATACATACCTACGAGGTTGTCACACAAAGATGTTTATCGATGCACTTTCTACTCAGACAGGTTGAAAAGTCTGAAATACAGCGAAACAACAAATCATTATGCTAACATCGTAACACGGCAGCTCGGGAAATAGTCACGACATTTAACCTTGTGATCCGTGTAGCTACAGACACAAATCCTCCATTTTCTTTGTGTCACTAAAACAACGTCAACGTAAAGTTCATCAGGATCCTTTTTCATGATTAAACTCATCATGCGACTCTGTAACGTCCAGATCTGGTGATGTCTTAAATACTGAGGAAAGCTACTGATGGTGGGGGGGGTCATCTAAAGCTAACGTTGGTTTAGCAGCTTAATGTCGTACCAATTGACCAAAAAAAAGTAGTTCAGGTACGAATGATACTTCCAATTGCTAGTTTGAAAGTCGTGTCCTCGTACACGAATCAAGAGATTTACATTTCGTGACTATTCCCGAGCAACTTGTTTTTGCTGCCTCGTGAGAAACTTGAACTGAACGTAAAAAAAATAAGTGGTTATTGTCACGGAGACGCTGCCGAGTCCTGATGAATGTTAACGTGCCTTAGACCAGAACCATGAAGGGGGTTCAGGTTAGACCAGAACCCTGAAGGTGGTTCTGGACTAACCCTAACCCTGAAGGCCTCTGAGGAGACCGGAGGTAAGTGTCTCGGAGGTGGAATGATAATGGAGAGTTAGCGTTGCTCTCTGAAGTCAGATCAACAATAATAATTATAATAATAAAGTCATACGAGCTAAAACACGTTTCCATGCGTTAAATTCTTAATGTATGAGCTACATGAGCAGAAATTAAACAGTTTTATGACATTTATTGAATCATTCAGTGATTTGAATTGTGGTTCTTTCAGGCAACAACATAAACAGAATAATGGGAAGTATCTATAAATGTGTAAATCCCCAGACCAGGTTCCGAGGTGTTCCCGTGGCTGCTGACCTACTTTAGAGCTGTATGACAGCGGCCATGATGGACTAGCGGAGCTCCATCGGCATCGAACCAGCACACAGATCCCAGACTGAATTTAGACGCTGCTGTCTCAGCAGTTATTACAAACCTCCACCAGCACTGGACCTGATCCTGTCCCAGGTCTCCTCTCATAGCTGCTGCTATCAGTCCTCGTTAGCGTTAGCATCGTAGCTCCCTGTTAGAGGCTGCAGGTTGAGTTCCCTCCTCATCTGGTCTCCTCTCCTCCCTTGTTCATCTGAACGCTAAGAACTGATCTCAGAAACCCCCGAAGGAGACGATCTCAGGAACAAAGACAAAGGGGCTCGTTTCTTCAGAGAACCAGATATATTTCTGTCTGCACGCTGGGCCTCGTTGTTCTGTAGCTCCGGTGTTCCCCAGAGAACATCGAGCCGTGGCCTCGTTTCCCATCATTCATCATGCTACATAAGTAGGCCGACGGATCGGAGCAACACTGCCTCACCTGTTTACGCTAGCACCTCGCGTTTCTGTAGGATCAGCATGAAGCAAAATCATTAGCATCACCGTGCAACGTTGACTGGTCATCTCGAGCCGTACGTCAGCAGGAGGCAAATTAGTTGTTATTCATTTAAACATAACAATTAACTATGAGGCGGTGCTCTGTTCACAGTTTGACGTTAGCGTTGCAAAGATAAATAAAAAAAGACGCTCCCCGTCAGACTGGGACCTTCGACTGTTCGGAACTAGAGCAAAGCAACGAGCGTACAGTCGTAATATAAAACCCACTGAATGATTAATGTTGTGGGACCATGAACACAGGAAGTCCTGAAGTCCCCCCGGAGACCCTGTTTACAACCAGCATGCAGCTTTCAGAGGACACAACTACTTAAAGTTAACAAGCGGTAAACATCAGCGATTCCTAGTCAGCGTCAGAAATAAGTTATGTAATGAATCCCTGGTGAGTCCGGTCCAGGACTGTGATGATCCTCTTCAGTGGATCCACTTAGTCTTTCCATCTCCGTAAGTGTGGTTTCATCTCGAGGGGAAACTCTGAGAATGGCGATCAATGGGGGCACTGGGAGCACTGGGAGGTCAATGGCTTCATAGTTGAAAGCTCGTTCATTAAGAGGATGTCAATCACATCAGCGAAGCTCACGGCTAATCAATGAAGGAAACAGGAAACAGATGATGTGTCATTCGGGAATAAAGAGTGTTTATATTTCTATATTTCATAAAAGGACATTCGTTTTATTCAAATGTATCTTCAAACATGCAAATGAGGCAATATATTATGAAATATGCCTTAATTCGTGTTTCATTTTTTTATGTTTTACTTACAGTTTACTGAATGTAAAACAGAAAATACTTCCAACAGCCATAATCAAATGTTCCATATAATATATGAACAAACCTTCAGAATAAAGAGGAAGGTTTGGTGTTTATGGATTATAAAATTCAAAGGGTGAAAACCACGACTGACATTAAAACCATTGATGATGATGATGATGATTATTATAATTATTATTATTATTATCATCATCTGATGGTAGATTAAAATCTACGGATGAAAATAGACAAAGTAGTCAAATAAACATCTCAATGTGTATGTTAGATGTCTGCCGGCTTCTCGTTTTTATCTGCTTCCATCTCAGTGAATGAAGCTCGGTCTCCAGAAGATACACCATCATTTAACTCTGGGCTCATGTTGCCGAGCAAACAGTTAGTCGGATCCACAGGAGGATGGAGCATCCTGTCCAAAGGACTTCGTTTAAAAGTTTAAATGTGAAACATGTAATATAATATCACCCTGATGCGGTAGACTATACACACATGCACACAGACATATATATATTTTATACACTATATTGCCAAAAGTATTCACTTCCCCATCCAAATAATATATATCAGGGGTTCCAATGAATTCCATGGTCACAGGTGTATGAAAGCAAGCACCTTGGCATGCAGACTGTTTCTACAAACAAAAGTGTGAAAGAATGGATCGCTCTCAGGAGCTCAGTGAATTCCAGCGTGGTACTTCTGTGATAAGATATATATATATCCTATCATATATATATATATAAATATATATATATATATATATCTCTACAGATCTCTACAGTGTAGAGAGCTTCGTGAATGGGTTTCCATGGCGATCAGCTGCATCCAAGCCATACATCAGCAAGTGCAATGCAAAGCGTGGGATGCAGTGGTGTAAAGCCACTAGACTCTAGAGCAGTGGAGACGTTCTCTGGAGGGACCAATCACCCTTCTCCATCTGGCTATCTGATGGACGAGTCTGGGTTTGGTGGTTGCCAGGACAACGGTACTTGTCTGACTGCATTGTGCCACGTGTAAAGTTTGGGGGGATTATGGTGTGGGGCTGTTTTTCAGGAGCTGGGTTTGGCCCCTTAGTTCCAGTGAAAGGAACTCTGAATACTTCAGCATACCAAGAGATGTTGGACAATTCCATGCTCCCAACTTTGTGGACCAGTTTGGGGATGACCCCTTCCTGTTCCAACATGACAGTGCACCAGTGCACAAAGAAAGGTCCATAAAGACATGGAGGAGAGAGTTTGGTGTGGATGAACTTGACTGGCCTGCACAGAGTCCTGACCTCAACCCGATAGAACACCTTTGGGATGAATCAGAATGGAGACTGAGAGCTAGGCCTTCCCTCCAACATCAGTGTGATGAGGTTTGGTGTCTTTGGACGACAAAACACCACAACAGATTTATTACCAGTGAAGATTAACGGCCGATTAATTTCAGAAGCACCTGCAATAATTAAAAAGTTCTATAAAGAATTTTTATCTTTTAGAAACAAAGAGTTATTGTTGTTTAAATGGAAGCAGTTTTTTTAAATATATTTTATATGAAATTTAAACATTGATTCTCAGAGTTTGATAGAAATATTGGCTTTTTACAAATAAATCATTTGCATCAGAATTACATTTTAAATTAAAATTAATATTTTTGGCAAGGAACTCCATGTAATTCTGATTGTTTTGAACTGTAACGTGATCTTAAGGCAGTTTGGGTTTTTAATGGTTTCACATTCACCAAATGTCTCCTGAAAAAGAGCCGATCTGGATCAGAGAAACTGTGTATCACGTTAAACCCAATCGGTAATATTCTTTTATGTTGATGAATCTGATTACCGAACACCGGTCAGCTGAGCTTAACGATTGGATCTCTTTTATGCCGTTTGTTCGACAACATTTCTCACTCAATTTGCAGACGTTAATTTGACATTAATCCAGATGTCCCCAAAAAGACATATTTGATATTTATTGAATGTTTATTGTATGTGATATAAAATACTACATCTACCATGCGTTCTATTAACTGCATTGTAAAAGCTGTGATTTTAAACTCTCGTGTACAGTGGTTTCTTCACAATTTTATGGTATGTTCTGCAAACCTGCAGCTGCTGTTTCGTCTGTGCTGGAGCCGAAGCTTTAATAAAATCCTTTTCTACGCAGCGTTCATGTTTCTGAATGGCGGCAAAAAGAGAACTCTGCTTCTGTCTCGTCTCATTTTAGTGGTCTCAACCTAACTACTGTATGTAGTTTAGTGTCAACCTAACTATGTAGTTTAGTGTCAACCTAACTATGTAGTTCAGTCTCAAACTAACTATGTAGTTTAGTCTCAACCTAACAATGTAGTTTAGGGGTCTCAACCTAACTATGTAGTTTAGTCTCAACCTAACTATGTAGTTTAGTGGTCTCAACCTAACTATGTAGTTTAGTCTCAACCTACCTATATGGGATAGTTTCAACCTAACTATGTAGTTTAGTGGTCTCAACCGAACTATGTAGTTTAGTGTCAACCTAACTATGTAGGTTAGTCTCAAACCAACTATGTAGGTTAGTCTCAACCTAACTATGTAGTTTAGTCTCAACTTAACTATGTAGTTTAGTCTCAACCTAACAATGTAGTTAAGTGGTCTCAACCTAACTATGTAGTTTAGTCTCAACCTAACTATATAGGATAGTTTCAACCTAACTATGTAGTTTAGTGGTCTCAACCGAACTATGTAGTTTAGTGTCAACCTAACTATGTAGGTTAGTCTCAAACCAACTATGTAGGTCAGTCTCAACCTAACTATGTAGTTTAGTCTCAACCTAACTATGTAGTTTAGTGGTCTCAACCGAACTATGTAGGTTAGTGTCAACCTAACTATGTAGGTTACTTTCAACCTTACTATGTAGGTTAGTCTCAACCTAACTATGTAGTTCAGTCTCAAACTAACTATGTAGTTTAGTCTCAACCTCACTATGTAGTTTAGTGGTCTCAACCGAACTATGTAGTTTAGTCTCAACCTAACTATGTAGGTTAGTGTCAACCTAACTATGTAGTTAAGTCTCAACCTAACTATGTAGTTTAGTATCAACCTAACTATGTAGTTTAGTCTCAACCTAACTATGTAGTTTAGTGGTCTCAACCTAACTATGTAGTTTAGTCTCAACCTAACTATGTAGTTTAGTCTCAACCTAACTATGTAGTTTCATCATCTCAACCTAACTATGTAAAAATGTCCAACTTCAGAGAGATCCGGTCCTGGGACTCTGAGGATGACGACTAAGTAAGACTGGCAGGGTCTCATGGTTCTACAGTGTAATGAAGAGTGTTTCCTACTTGGACCATGTGAAGTAAAGACTACATCTACATGTAATGCTGCAGCAGCTGTTACGGATTAAAGCCAGGTTTAGGAGAATTAGAAATACAAACCTTACCATAACCACTAACCTTACAAATGTATTTTCCACCAAAGCTTCCTGTGACAGACGAACTGCTGGCATGTAGCTCAGAGTAATTTTAATCAAACCAGCCTCCCGACATGTTGAGCTCGACCCAGCGGGACCGTCCACCTGTCTCTGAGACCCCAAAGCATCACGCACACCCTGTCGGGACAAATTAGACTTTGGTGATGTATATGGAAGTCAGCCAGAGAACAGATAGAACACATCCTGCCTGCCTCAGGCTGATCCTAATCACAGTTATAGAGGAGCAACACACAAAACACATACTCAACAACACACACAACACAACACACACAGCACACACACAAAACACACAACAACACAGTACACAAGGCACCTCTTTCCTCCAATCCAACCAATCTGATGGACCAATGAGGGGAGCTCCCCTCCAACATGTTAGCTTTAGACGACAAAACCAACGTTAGCTTTCGACGACAAAACCAACGTTAGCTTTAGACGAGAAACCCAACGTTAGCTTTAGACGACAAAACCAGCGTTAGCTTTAGACGACCAAACCTACGTTAGCTTTAGATGACAAAACCTACGTTAGCTTTCGACGACAAAACCAATGTTAGCTTTGAGTAACTTTCCTTGTTTCTGACTCAATATTTCCTTTTTGTCCCTGTCGTACCTCTCTCCCCTTCTCCCCCCTTCTCTCCCCCTTCCTTTGTAACAAGATGGAAGACAACAAAAGAAACAGAATAAATGAACCAGGATTTAAAACAGATTTGGTGACTTGGTGACCTCGAACTAACCTAGAATCTCGGCATTCTTCCGCTCTGCTATTAAGTTATTATGGTCCTGGTCATTTAATAACCGGAGGATAATGTGATCAGTCTAAGTGCTCTGAAATAAAGAGGATGAAATGCAGCTTTCTTTATTCCTCTGGGCCAGACACATGATTTTAGGCTTTCAATCCAAAATGCAATGAAGCAAATTTCACGGGGAAAAATGAATCACTCCTTAGATTGAGCTACAAATCTGTGTTCAGAAATGTGAGAAATAGAAGGCTTCTCATTAAAATAGTCTACAGACGACCAGCACGTTAGTAGCTAGTGGGAAAGTGTCTCTTCTTCAAGAGATCTGGTTGGGGTTCACAGCTGGTGTGTGCTGGGTAACGACCTTATTCCTGAATAAATGTGTACGGTAGTAAACGTGGTTATCTGAATTCAGTTTAAAGTGAAAGTACAGTTTAAAGCTGATAGTGTCATGTTGTTCTAACTGAAGTCTCAGACTGAAAATCTGTCCTAGTAAAGAGTTTCACCAGCAGGGAAGTAAGTGGTGTCTCTGTGCGTTCGGTACCAGGATGTATTGTTACTCATGAAACGGAGCTAAGTCAGCTAGTTAGCAGGACGAGCTAACGTCCGTGTTGCTGATGTACGTGTGAGACCAGAGATGTAGTTCACTGAGCGGTTTCACACTGAAGTAACCTACGAAGCGTTCTGGACATGAATCTGTTAAATGTACGATAATAATCCCACTCAAAGGTTGGGAAAGTCTTTATTTTATTATAAATCTGAAGGATTCCAGACTTGTTATGAAGTAGTTGAAAATGTGCTTTTTTACTTGTCTGACTGTTTGGAAGGTTGAGCCACGTTTAACAGGACGACTGTTATTTCAACCAAGTCTCCCCGCAGATCCTCAACTAGTCACAGGATTTAAATCTGATTTGTGTTCAGTGACACAAACGTTTTCTTTGTGTGTTTCAGCACTAATACAACGTCAACGTAAAGTGAATCAGGATCCTTCTGTAACATCCAGATCTGGTGATGTCGTCTTAAATACTGAGGAAAACTACTGATGGTGGGGGTCCACCAACAGGACTTAGACCACCAGACCTGTTGGACACCGCGAGTCCCAAAGTGTCACAGTTTTCTTGAACTAGCTGAGCGGTTTTTTGGTCTAAAGCTAACGTTGTTTTTCTTCTCTTTTGTCGTTTAAAGCTAATGTTGGTTTAGTTATGTAAAGCTAACGTTGGAGTTGTCGTCTAAAGCTTACGTTGGTTTTGTCGTCTGAAGCTAATGTTGGTTTAGTTGTCTAAAGCTAACGTTGGTTTAATCGTCTAAAGCTAACGTTGGTGTTGTCGTCTAAAGCTAATGTTGGTTTTGTCATCTGAAGATGTTGGTTTAGTTGTCTAAAGCTAACGTTGGTGTTGTCGTCTAAAGCTAATGTTGGTTTTGTAATCTGAAGATGTTGGTTTAGTTGTCTAAAGCTAACGTTGGTGTTGTCTTCTAAAGCTAAAGTTGGTTTTCTTCTCTTTTGTTGTTTAAAGCTAATGTTGGTTTAGTTATGTAAAGCTAACGTTGGCGTTGTCGTCTAAAGCTAATGTTGGCGTTGTCGTCTAAAGCTAACGTTGGTTTTGTCATCTGAAGCTAACGTTGGTTTTGTCGTCTGAAGCTCATGTTGGTTTAGTTGTCTAAAGCTAACGTTGGTGTTGTCTTCTAAAGCTAACGTGCGTTTTCTTCTCTTTTGTTGTTTAAAGCTAACGTTGGTTTAGTCGTCTAAAGCTAACGTTGGTGTTGTCGTCTAAAGCTAATGTTGGTTTTGTCATCTGAAGCTAATGTTGGTTTAGTTGTCTAAAGCTAACATTGGTGTTGTTGTTTCAGACTTTGCAAGTTTCGTGCACGACGCAGTCGGGTGCAGGCACTCCTCCCGTCACTCCTACCCCCCAAGTGGGAAAGAGGGAGGAGAGAAGGCGTGAGTGGGAGACGAGGAGGAGACAAGGCGTGGAGTGGGATTAACACAGCCGATTCAGACCAATCAAATGAGCTCCTCTCCTCACCTTTAATGCACCAAGGTGAGGTGCAGTGCAAGTTTCGTCACTTGACAACCCAATGACAGAAGCAGCGCCGCCAGTCCCACCACGCGCATCACGCGCTGTGCGTAGGGCACCAAGTGCTGAGGGGGCACCAAAAATATTATGAAAAATCATTATAGTCATAATAATTATAATGCCGATGTTAAATCACTATAGAAATTGTAGGCACATTTTAGGCATGTCTATCACAAAACAGGGTCAGGGCGCACAGCAGTAGACATAATGGTGGCGAGAACTTGGTGCCTGCCTTCATCATCATCACCGTCTTCATCATCTGCGCTCAACAGCTGCACCGGATTCCCCGTCCAACACCAGAACGGCGGGACACTGGGACCTCGCGCGCCGCTCAGACCAGCTGCAACCCCAACTCCGGTTCCAGCTCGCGGCAAAGTTGCACATTTCTCCACGGACACGGACAACAGGCTGCCAAGGTGCGAGACCAGCGCACAAGCAGAACACGATCCCCAAAAGTGCTGTATTTTTTTAAAAACATTTTTTCAGGCATAGATGCATTTTATTAGCAGTGGATAGATATGAAAAACAGAAGAGAGGGAGGTGTGAAATGCAGCAAAAGACCTTCGGATGGGATTCGAACCAGTGTCAGCAGCGTACGTGTAACATACATGGCATGCACTCTAACCACTCCGCCACCTGCGCGCCCCTGAATCACTGTTTTTTGGGTAGCGGGGGGCATCATAAAGGAATTCTGCTTAGGGCACCAAAATGGCTAGCGGCGGCGCAGGACAGAAGACAGCAGCAGCAGCAGCAGCGCCAGACGGCCAAACTTTTCCCAGGATGAAATTGATGTTTTGGTCCGAGAGGTCCAAGTTTCAGCTGTGTTAATTCAGTCAGGCTGAGTTTCCGTTATGCGTGCCATCCGCCTTTGATCTGACGTCACGGGATATTCTATATAGATATAAGGCTCGTTCGACTTGATGTAGCCGCCTGCAGCGCGCCACCTAACGTGATGTATTGTGGGTTGAAAGCGATGCATGATGGCTAGAATTGTGTCCGACTTAGCAGCCGACTGCAAAGACGTCACAGGGTCGCGACCATATCACGTGACCCAAAACATCGCGAGAACAAGTTTTTAAGAGCCGCTTCTTGCGGCGCTTGGCAGCGCGGTGAACGTTGGCTGCAACCGGCTTGTCCACACCTCCGCTACAGCGGAATGGTTCTCATTGGTTAAAAGTTCAATGACGTGTGTTCAGGTCCGCACTCGGCGGCCACCTTGTGGTGAAATGATACTTTTTATTTTGGTCGTTTTGATCTCATGACTTGATCTTAAGTTCCGTGCATTGTGTTGTGAGTCGGCCTATTATATATGAGGTCTGGTTAATACAAACATAAAATGATAATACAAATATACTGGGGAAAAAATAATGCCTTCCACATGTTGCCTTGCGTGCGTGTGTGTGTGTGTGTATGTAATATATATATATGACATATATTACACACACACACAACACATCCTCTTTGGTTTGCTGCTGTGTTCTATCGCTTGAGCACCAAGTCACGTTGACTTTGTTGTCCGACTTGACGGCGCTTGGCTGCCGTCTCTTTTAGAGCCCGCCCCCTCAGACACCTGCAGCTCTCGTCGGCGTGATAAGTCAAGTCAAGCCAAGCCCATCCCGAACGAGCCTATAAATTCACGTGTTGATTCAATTAGTTGCATTAGATAGTAGCTGTGTCCCAATTCAGGGTCTGCAGCCCTCGGAGGCTGCATTTGAAGGCCGATTACGTGACGGGACAATCTATATAGATATAAATTCACGTGTTGATTCAATTAGTTGCATTAAATAGTAGCTGTGTCCCAATTCAGGGTATGCAGCCTTCGGAGGCTGCATTCGAAGGCCGATTACGTCACAGAGCTGCGCGAAGGCTGTCCCAATTCGTCCAAATTCAAAGGCTCCTCCAAATGCGGCCGACAAATGTGTCCTCCTTTCCCCTGTATTCGGAGGATGCACCGCTACTATCCTTCACGGCCTCCAATATCCCAAGAAGCTTTGCGCGCCGCTGTTCAACCAACAGTGGTGGCCAACAACGGCAGCAGCACCAGCACAAGCAGCAGTGCCGAGTACCATCTTTTAATTGTAAGTAACAGGTTTTTGCTTAACGCCGGACGTTCAAGGGGCCTTAAAACACATTTGAGTGTTAAAATACGTGAAGTTAATAATGCTAATACGTGTAGACACCGGAATGTAGGGCCAGCCACGTGATGTAGCTAAAGGCTGTTGATACGAGGAGCTCAGTTAACATTAGCCTTTAAACGTAACGTAAGCCTAAAACCCTTCACTTTCAAATGTTACAAGCTCCGATGGTAACTTATATCTTATTGTAACCGTGGAGCTGTTCAGGTGATTTGTTCTCGTTGTAAGTTGTGTAGGCTACAGTTCGCTCCTCTCGCAGCTGAATATATAACGTTAACGATGGGTTGTGAGCCCCGCTGTATTTCTAGGCTGTAAAACTGTAAACGTTTGGATTGAATACAGAGCTAACTTTAGGATCATTATTACAGTTAATATCGTTATTATATCGTACAATCATTTTGCATGTTGACATAACAGGAAATGTGCTTTACATGTCGTTTTGTTGTAGAGAGCCAGGAGCAGACTGAGGATTTGATCAAACTCCGGGTCCGGGATGAGAACGACCACCTGTTGAGGCCAAGAACACAGGGCCACCGACAGATGCAAGAAAGAGGAAAACGGATGACTTGCTGGATTTGATCAGGGATGACATGAAGTTACGGAAGGAGAGCGAGGAAACGAGAGAAAGAGAGAGGATGGAGAGATTTTTTAGTTTATTGGAGAGAATGGTTGAGAGGTGTTGAATTTTTTGGGGGTTGGTGGATGTTTTTATTTCTGTTCGATTAAGTTCTGTGTTGATTTGTAATTTAAATTGTTAATTAAAAATATTGTATTGTTCCTTTTCTGTTCCAAATATTGTATATAGTTTGTAGGTTTTCCAATAAAACCTTCTCTGTCCACCGGAGCTTATGGCTGACGCGTGTTCAAAAAAGTGTGTCCTCCACAGTGGTCTCTCTTTTACATTATTTATTTGCCAAAAAATACAAAAAGCCAAGCACATGTTCCACACGGAATTCCACGATCCAAACACAGTTCCTACACGGTCCTAACACGTCAGAAAAACCGTGAGCTCCTCTACACAAGTCATCCACATCGCTTCGCTCCTAAAACTTTCCGACCCTCCAAACGAAACTTAACTCCTTAACCCCTTAAAGCTACAGGCTCTTATTTTTATCCACCACACAAATAATCATAACATGAAATATCAACGTTTCTGTGCAACATCAATAATTCAAATATTGATAAAAATAATTACAACTTAAATTGACATTATTTAAATACAATTAAATAATGAAACTAATATAAATCCAAAATGTATTGTACCATGAACTGAAATTACCATGAAATACTTAATCTGGGAATATGGCACCTACATAGTTAAATTAAAATCTTATAACCTGTAACATTATCTGTTCCATTTCTTATTTACAACTAAAGTCAACTTTTGAACTGCTTTTCAGTGACAAGAAAATATATATTTTTTTTGTGTAATTAACAAATATTTACAAAGTTACAATGACTATTGACATGTGGGTGTTCTTAACATGTAGAACTATTTACAAAAGATCAGCAGAAATAAATTTACAGAGAACATACAGTATATACAGTATTGACTGAGCAGGAGTCCCTGGTGGTGCTGCTGGACTTGATGGGATGCTAAGGACCCTGGAGTCTTCTGGCTCTGAGTGGGACATCATCTGGAAGGTGGGGGGTGTGGGATGCATGTCTCCACTGTCCACCACATCGTCCATCATCGGGGTTTGCAGGGCTGATGCAATCGACGGATGCCATGTCACTAAAATGTTTAAAAGAGAGGCAAGAATAAAATATTGATTTAAGTCAGGGTTATTTACAGGGTTCGTACACATTTTACTATTCAATTCAATCACTTTATAAGCCAAGCATTTAGACTAAAATTCAAGCACTTTTCAGACCTTGAAAAACAGCATTAAAATTACAGCATTTTCAAACATTTTACATTGTAAGCACCTGTACAAACCCTGTATTAAGTCTTATGGTTAAATGACATTATCCATGTCAATGTATACTTAATATGGCTTGTCACTTAGCGGTATCATTTATTAACGGGTATATTAATTACCACGTACTACGCTAGCTATCTATGAACATTAATATGGGTTAAAATAACAGCTTTAACGTTACCTCCCCACGGCTCTCTCCCAGCCGGAGATAAACAAGCCGCCGGTATCGCCGCAGCCGCCTCTCCTCTTCCTAAAAAAAAAAAATACAAAAAAATAAAATATATATATATATATATATATATATATTAAAAAAAACCCTGGCTCCATCATTGTCGTCGGTCGTATTTTTGTTTTGACTGGTGTTTTTCCCGGGCTTGGCCAGCAGAAGTGATGACGTTGCGACGCAATCAGGAAATGCTCCATAGGTTAGACCGTCCCATTTACCAATGGTTGACCCAGCCTTCGGAGGAGTCTCCGAAGGTGTTGCCTCCGTAGACCGCGTAGGCTGGGTCCTCCGAAGGCTGCAGACCCTGAATTGGGACACAGCTAGTGTTTGTTGTGATTATTTATTGCATTTAAATGTGCCTGGAACTGTGGAAACCTGCCTGTGAGGTCTTAGTGACGTGTGCGCACTGCGCACCGGTGAGCCAAACTGCCACTCCGCCAGCTGTAATTCGCCTTGCGCCGAGAGTAGACCAGGTTGGAGCTGGCAAGCTTTCGGTGAAGTCTCGGCGAGGCTTTTTGCCACGAAAATTCCGCTACGCCAAGCTGAATCTGTGACGCCTCCCCCAGCTGCGCCGCCACACCCATCTTAGCGCAGGCGATCCACCAAACTGACCACCACCGTGCACAAGGCTGCGCTGGTCGAAACTTGCATTGCGCTGGCTCCGCCACCCTGCGCTGCGCCACGAAACTAGGGCCCAAAGCCTCCCGACTGATAGAAGGAAACTAACGTGGTGCAGACATGAACAATACCTGCAATTGAAATATATCCGTTTGTAAATTGTGCTGAACAACCAGCAATATGTAAATTCATGTCCATGTACACAAATTGTGGATAAAAGTTTGGTGTGTATTTCCTAAACTGCTGTATTGATTATCTGGCCCGAGGCGTCTCATCGATCAACTGCTATGAAGCCGTCCGTCTTCACTGCGTTGCAGCTAACTGCTCTCCTCTCCTTCCCTTCGGTTCTGGTCCCCGTCGGTGTAAAAGGTCCGGTCCTGGATTCAAGATGGTCTGCATGGCGGTGCTGGAGAACATGAAGTCACGTCAGATCAGATGGAGCCACTTATTTCGGCGGTCAGGGGTCGAGTGAATGTGCTTTACTCCATAAAACAGGAAGCCTGGAGTTTTGTGGATGGACAGATGAAATACAAAGGGACTATTTATGCAACGTGCTCAGTGTCGGCTTATCCTCTTTATATAAGTCAGCTTACGCAGCAGCAGACATTTGAAAGCAGGAGCTTCAGCCCAGAAATCAAAGTACACAGAAATAAAAAACACAGCGGTTGTTACAGCGAGCGAGAGAACCGACCTTCCTCTGGCCATGGATTAATAATCCACTTGATTCTCCCACAGGACATTTCTACGATTGTTCTGTATGATCAGACTGTTACTAATCAGGTCCCCACGTAGAAAGTCTGAAATAAATGCAGATAACACTGACTGTATGAGGGGGAGGACACCATTCCGGTGACCTATTTCTGTGAGTTACATAACATATAGAGCACAGTCTCTTTTTGGATTACTACGAACAGCACACCATCTTTCTATCATACTGTGGAGAGATGGAGGTCAGGGAGGACAAGAGGAAAGTACCAGAAATCTTACAATATTTATTATTTCATTCATTCTTACAACATTAGAATTTTGGTGTAAATGTGTAATGTATCTTGACATATACATTTTACAAATAGTCTTTTTATTTAAACAATTTTAGCTTCAGTGGCTGAGCAGGTTTGACTATTAACGTTGGTTTTGTCGTCTAAACCTAACGTTGGTTTTGTCATCTGAAGCTAACGTTGGTTTTGTCATCTGAAGCTAATGTTGGTTTTCTAACAAACAATACTTCCAACTGAATTATATTATTTAAGTGAAATAAAATGGAAAATCTTTGTCTGTGTACCCAAATCAGTAGATTTAAATGTTGTGACCGTGAGACTGTATTGCCACAAGAGCTGTTTGCAGCTCTTGTGGCTACACTTCCAGCTACAACGGTTGATGAAACACATCCTTATTATTAATCCACCTTAACTTTTTCCTGTGAAAGTGTTCTTAATCCACCTTAAACCACCTTAACTGTGTCCTGTGAAAGTGTTCTTAATCCACCTTAAACCACCTTAACTGTGTCCTGTGAAAGTGTCATTAATCCACCGTAACCACCTTAACTGTGTCCTGTGGAATAGAGCTTAGTTTGGGCCCAGAATATCAAGCCCGACCTGACCCAAGCGCGTTCTGCACGAACCCGGACCGACCCGACACATTAATTGTAATTAAGAGCCCGAGCCCGATTTCAACCCGACAATTACTTTTCATGCATGAGGCTGTTGTATGTGCATATCCGTGGGAAGTGGGGGTCCGGCTGCACCACTACTCAGTCACACAAATATACAAATCATTTAATAGGCTACGTTAGTGCCGCGATTAGGATATGACTGGACAAAGCCGACACGTATGTTATCGCCTTCTCCCACTAGTCACTTGAAATGATCACGTACCTCGGACTTTCCTGATGACTTGCTCAACGTTAATTGTCCTGTTTTTAATTTATCCTTTATGTCTCCAAGTTCCATGTTGCACTTTAGCGTAACTCCTTTATTCTTTGATTTAGCTGCACAGAGCGGAACCGTTACGAATGATGCGTGCGCACTATGTGTAGCGTCTTTTTTTTTTACTTTGTGTAACTTTGTACACATTTCTTACGTAGACCTACTCTGCTAAACATATAACCAATATTATTTAATGTTTATGCCTAGCCGTCTCCTCAGATTAGGCCAATAGAGCAATGATAGAAAAATAAATCAATAAAGGGCCTCTTGTTTAAAGGCCCGGCTCGGGTCGGGCTTGGGCAGAGCAGCTAAACTCTACTGTGGAAGTGATCTTAATCCACCTTAAACGACTTTAAATGTCCTGTGAAAGTGTCATTAATCCACCTTAACCATCATAGCTGATCTGGAGGTCTTTGGGCAGAAGGACCCATCTCTCCCAACATGCAGGCAGATGGTGAACCAGCAGGACTTCGAGGGCAGCGACAAACCTCCCCTGATGGCCAATTCATCTCTGGTCCAGCAGCCTGAACCTTGACCCAGGTCTGAATGAGGCCTCGCACACACAAGGCACCCTGGGAAGGTGGCCCTGTGAGTCGCTGGGAAGTGAGAGGGTATGGAAACACAGTATTTATGTGGTTAGGGAAGACTTGAGGATGAGAATAAAACAATATTGTTATGGAAACTTACAGTGAAACGGGACGTTGATCTGATGGTTGAATAGATGAGCTCACCACCTTCTCTGGCTCTGATTGGTTGATGGATGGATGTCACAGTTTTATTGGTTGGAACCAGCTGATGTAAGAATGCATCATATTTTATTTTCCAGGAAATATGTATATATATTTTCTGCATATATTGTTAAATAGGTGAACAATATGAGCAGGATGTGATCTAAAGGACATTTCATATTTCAGTTCCACCTTAAGTTCACAGCTTTGTGCTGACGGTAAAACAGCCAAAAGCTCATTGTATTGATCCAGATTCACTTTAATATTAATATTACAAATATCAGAAATAATAATTTCTTTTTATTATAGATATACATTTTCATGAACTTTATATTATTTATAGATAGATAGACTTTATTATTAGACTCAAGGTCCATTAAAAAACAAACAAACACACGAATTTACAAATTTAAAAGAGACAGTCATACCAGTGTTTCCACATGGCTGACTGGTATCTCACAGCACTGAGTCCAGGATTGATCAACAGCATTAATACAATATTTTGTGTGTCATTGGTATGGTATATATATATATATATACACACACACACACACACACACATACATACATATAGTCATGCTTCATTTCCAGTGTATCTCCTTTCAGTAAGTTAAGTTCAACCTGCCGAGAATAAAAACTATTGAAGAGGAATTATTAGGATATTATTGTGTTGGAGCAGCTCACTGAGAACGGATGGATTTCATATATAAACTAACGATTAAATGCAGAGCAGCTCCTTAACATCTGTTTGAAATCACAAGAGGAAGTGAGCTTTTATGGAAGCAGGTGCTCCTTCTGAGGAGATTTAGGGATTAAAAGTACTTAAATAAGAAGGACGCTTCACTAATCTAAAAAACCTGCAAGAGAAATTTATTTTCAATTTTTTTTCCTTCTTGTTTTTTCACAAATGCCACACTCGTTCCACCTCAGCTCCCAGACCGCGTCTTCATGCTGCCAAGGTCAAGTGAAGGACGTGTTCCTTTGTCGCCGCAAGACGCACACACACACACACACACACACACAAACATGCAAGAACAAATAGCAGCTCCGCTGTCGCTCTTTAATAAACCAGGACTCTGAAAAAGCTTTCGGGATATCGAGCGGTCGAACAATGGAGGGAAATGGCATTGGTGTTTCCATGGCAACTGCTGCAAGCTGCTAAGAGGGCTGCTTTGAAAACATATGTCAGACTTGACTGGTCCGTTCACGGCACCGAGCCTAGCAACAGATTCCCCAGCAGCCTATCACAGCGTCTCGCTGCCAAAGAGAACTCGGCCCGTTAGCAAACGGAGACGAACTTCAGCAGAAACACAAAAACATCACAGGTTTCTCCTTTTTCTAACTTCTTCTGTTGAAGGTTTCACTGCAGCAGGAAGACAGGAAGAGAAAGCATCACAGCTAATCTCTGCTCAGAACAGCCTCGAACAACGCCTCACTTTCCACAATCCACCACTGTCTATTTCAATGCAGTCACACATTAAACACTCACAAAATGTCTGTTTCCTGCTGAGCGACTAACGAAACCACCGTTAGCGTTAAACAACAAAAACCACCATTAGCTTCAGAAACCACCGTTAGCTTTTAACAATGAAACCAACGTTAGCTTTTAACAATGAAACCAACGTTAGCTTTAAACAACAAAACCAATGTTAGCTTTAGACAACAAAACCAATGTTAGTGGTAAATGACAAAACCAATGTTAGCTTTAGACGACAAAACCAACGTAAGCTTTTAACAATGAAACCAACGTTAGCTTTAAACAACAAAACCAATGTTAGCTTTAGACGACAAAACCAATGTTAGCTTTAGACAACAAAACCAACGTTAGCTTTAGACGACAAAACCAACATTAGCTTTAGACAACAAAACCAACATTAGCTTTAGACAACAAAACCAACATTAGCTTTAGATGACAACATTAGCTTTTGACAAAAACAACGTTAGCTTTAAACAACAAAACCAATGTTAGTTTTAAAGAATAAAACCAACGTTAGCTTTAAACAACAAAATCAACTTTAGCTTAAGACAACAAAACTAACTTAAGCTTTAGACAACAAAACTAACGCTAGCTTCAGATGACAAAACCAACGCCAAATTTTGACAATGAAACCAACATTAGCTTTAGACGACAAAACCAAGGAGGTAGAGAGGGTGGGGGAGGTAGGGGGGAGAGAGGTGGGGGAGGTAGGGGGGGGGGGCTAGGTAGAGGGGGGAGAGAGGGTGGGGGAAAGGGGGAGGGTGGGGGTTGGTAGAGGGGGGCATATTAAAATGTGGAAGAGGAGGATCAATGGGAAACAGGGAGGGAGGTTGATGAGGGGGGAGGAAGAGAGACAGATGCGTCATACCAAAACATTAGTATGCAATCAAGTTGCTAGTGCAGTAAGATTGTGTGTGAGTGTGACAATGCAGTGTAGAGCTGCAGCAGCTGTCCACACACACACTAACCCTCCTTTGTCTGAAAGAAAGTAAAGGAAGAGCAAAGAAGCAGCACATCAGTGATCCATACATTCACTTATTGATCAACGTCACACTTTGGGTTTCAGCAGAGGAGCTGATTTGAGGGATGGAGCACACACACACTCACAGACACACACACACACGTACAGTAAAAGGAAGTAGATGTCGTTTGATGTCTATGTCCTCTTATGTTGATCGATTTAATTGTTAAAAAGGAGGAGGGAGATAGAAGAGATAGAAAGAGAGGGATGTAAAGGGATGGATGGATGGATGGATAGATATTGTTTCAGTTTCTCTGCAGCATTTTAGGTGAAGACCTTTGTGATGCTAGTTCTTTCTACACCCTGAAGAGAGAGAGAGAGAGAGAGAGAGTGTGTGTGTGTGTGTGTGTGTGTGGATGGGGGAGGGGAAGGGGACTCTCAGACATTGAAGAGCTGCACCTCTCTCTCTCTCTCTCCATGGTCTTTGGCAGGTCCATGTTACCATGGTAACGCTCACATTTCCGCAGGCTGGCTGGAGCGAGGCGCGCTGGTTGAAAAGGAAAGAGTGAGAGATCACTGCAGAGGAGAGGAGGGCATTACCCCCCCACAACCACCCCCCTATGTCTTATCATTGGCTGGGCTCCGCTGGGCCGTGGAGCAGCTTCTGGTCTGCTCAGTAGTCTGAACACGTTGGACCCAAACTTCAGACCGCATTTATTATTCATCCTCGTCCTCAGCAGCGCTGCAGCCGCAGAACGCCACATCACAACACCACATCAGAATCCATTCCTTTGGTTGATGAAGAATAGAAGGTCATAAAGGACAACCTCAACAGTAAAACTAGCGTTCTATATTGTTCTTATTTAAAATGCCAACTTTTAAATAGGAACAGAATATTATGAGAAACAAACTGGTTGAGCCGTTTTATTTTGAAAGATTGTTTGTTTGACTTCCTGTCTCTGTGGTTTTTCCTCCTCCTTCCTGTTTATCGTGAGCCTCGTCAGCCCACCTCCGCCCCCTTTGTTTCCACCTGTGTCTGTGGCCTCGTTGGCTTCTGGTCCATGTAGTCCCAGTCTGGTCCTGGGTCAGGGTCCCTGTTTCTTTTTATGTTTCATTCTACTGCTTCCTTTTCTGTTTTGGGGTCCTGGATTATGTTCCAGTCTCAGTCCAGCTGCTGCAGCTCTCCAGGTCCTCCAGTCCAACATGAACCTGGCTGACCTCTGACCTCTCCACTGAGTAGCGACAGTGGGGCATTCAAGGGGAATGAGACACTCAGACGGCGTTGCTAAGATACAGTATTCATCCTGATCAGGTCTGGAGCTGAAACCCTCCATTAACCTCACATCCAGAGCCCCCTACCTGCAGCTCCAGGAGGAGAGAAGGAGGAGGAGGGAGGAGAGGGAGGAATGGAGGAGAGGAGGAGGGAGGAGGAGAGGGAGGAGGAGGGAGGAGAGGGAGGAGGAGAGAGGAGAGGGGAGGAGGAGGGAGGAGAAGGGAAGAGAGGGAGGAGAGGAGGGAGGAGGAGAGGGAGGAGGACGATGCAGAGCCTCCACTCACATTCCCTCCCATCTGAAGATCACGGCGGTCAGATTCTAACACTTCCTGTCCGACAGCAGATCTGAGCAAACATCAGGATGTAAATGACCGGCCGAGAGGCATTCAGGGGCCGTAGGAGACGCCACGCAGGAAACAGGCTGGAGTGTGGCGCCATCTAGCTGTCACAAGGGCTCATGTCTCTGTTGCAGTCAGCTGGAGGGATCTTTGACACAGATCACGGCCATGAAGAGTCTCCTCCATTGTTGTAGTCCAGCCATGGATGAGAACTACAAATTACTTCTGCGATTCTAACATGAGAATAAAGTAAATTTTCGAATCAGATTTTCAAACTTTTTCCAAAAAAACCCATCAGAGAACAGAAATTAATCTTAACCTTCCATCAACAACTTTCTTCACAAATACACAACTCACCACTCATCTAAAGCTCAGTCACATGACTTCCTCCAAAATCAACAGTGTCACATGACTTCCAGCTATATCCTGTAAATGTCCTGAAGTTGTGATCAAAGTACAAAAACACAACGAGGTGGTTTCATTCTGGCCTTTTATTCAACAACAACAGCAGCAGCAGCATGAGGGTGAAGCAGCGGTGTTAGTCCGGTAGCTCCATCAGGTCCAAAGAGTTACACCATGTAACCCCGTGAACAGCCTCTCCAGAGGAGGCTGTGCTCCAATCAGAAGCTCTGTAGGGAAAAGTCTCTGTTGGGTCAGGAACATAAAACAAAGACTAGTCATCATCTGTTCTTTTCCTCTTCTTCTTCTTCCTCTTTGCCTCCACCATGTCGCCGTAGGAACAGTCTATCGGTTCACATTTCACCACCACGTCTTCCTGCTTCACCGCCAAGCTGGGCTCCACCCCCTCCTCCACCTCCTCCCGCTCCCTGTCCTTCTTCTTCTTCTTCCTCCGCCTCTTCTCCTCCTGGAGGTGGAGCTCCGGCATCAGCTGGTCCTGGATGTCGGCTGCTGGTTCCTGTTTTACCCTGATTCCTCCCTCCTCCTCATCTCTCTCCATCTTTATTCGCTCGTCTTTCTTTCTCTTCTTCTTCTTCCTCCTCCCGTCCTCCTCGTCCTCCTCTTGCCACGTCTCTTCTACCAGTTGTTTGGCGACCAGCGGGCGGAGCGTTTTGGAGGAGGGCCCGAGGGCAGCGCCGTCTGCCTCGCTCTCCGCCACGCAGGTTAGTGTGGGGGTCTTACTGCCGAACGGGTGGAACCTCTGCTTAAGGCCCAGCGGCATGGCGGGGGGCGGGGCGGCGGGGATGACCTGGGGGGCCCGGCTGGTGCCGCCGTCTCCATAGCTCTCACACACATTCAGCAGGCCGGAGAAGAGGGGGCCCACCACCACACCGCTGGTCGAGGCCCCGCCGCCAGTGAGCAGGCGGAGCTCCGAGGTCCCGCCGGTCGACGCCAGGACGCTGTAGACCTGCTGGCCGCTTCCAGTCTGGACTCCACCTGCAGCAGCAGGGACCTTCAGGGTCTGCAGGCCTGAGAGGGGCACCTGGATGCCGGCGAGACTGGAAGAAGGAGAGCCGTGTTAGGAAGCAGTACTGATAACGAGACAGATTATAAAGTCATGTGACGCTGGTGTGTCTCCAGACATGTGCCAAATCGTCATCTTACGTGTGTTTACTGGTCGGGCTAACACGCTAGCTGTAGTTTTTACTTGTTGTCATAGCAACTTAATACATCCCGTCTTAGCAGAAACAAGCAAGATTGACTTTGCTACATTATATACTTCAGCATGATGACACGAGCGTGACGTCACCATTGTGGGTTAAAGCCTGCCGGAGCTTTGATGAGCCACAGCTCGTCTCCTCCTCCGCCGCTCCTCGGCTCGTGGCGGAAGGACACGAAGTCAGCGGGACACTGGTACCTGGTGGTCTTCTTCTCCCGTCCCTCTGTGGACCCGAACCAGAAGCATCATAAATACACAGCACAGAAGAAGAAGACGAAGAAACTGCATGGAAACACACGACAAGAGTTGGATGGTTTCTCGTCTCGCTTGAATACCGGAACTTACACAGTCGAATGGATCTATTTTCGGTGTATCTGAGCGGGTTAACGTGTAAACGTACCGGTTTCTTTCTGCCGAATGGCCGGTTCCGTCGGTTGCTTGTCTTCTTCATCTTCGCTGGATGAAGACGATGACGAGGAAACGTCTCGAGGCATCTTTACGTGAGCAAAAACAGCCCGCGAACTGCTCCGGTTCCACGTTCTCCAGTGCTACCGCGCGGACGCACATGTGTTGACACCACGTGACTCCTGACCTCGAATGGCGTCACTTCCGTGTCACTACAGTTGTAGTTCCAACGCAAAGCCACGATTAATTGGGTGCAGTCGAATAGTCTTTTTTGCTTAGGAAGGTTCCTAACTGAAGAAGTGACCCGGAAGTAAACATGCGGCCGCCATGATAAGAGCCG
Organism: Chelidonichthys spinosus; assembly: GCA_029853015.1. Taxonomy (NCBI): domain Eukaryota; kingdom Metazoa; phylum Chordata; class Actinopteri; order Perciformes; family Triglidae; genus Chelidonichthys; species Chelidonichthys spinosus. The sequence continues at coordinate 329,846 of CM056828.1, read as the reverse complement.
TTCGGATTCTCTAAATGCAAAGGAAAGGAGCTCCAATGCTTCCTTTAGCATAGGATGCAACGGACCTTCCTATGCGATAGGAAAGGAGATTACGCCGACCCACAATTCTTTGCGAGAGCAACATTTAAAGTGCCAAACACCTCGGCCGTTCGTGAAAACAAACGATATGTGTATTTACATATTTAACATTAACTTTCATGCAGACATATAGCAATTGGAATAGTGTTGATAAATGTGTGTGGACAGTGATAATAATCGAATGTTTTTATTTTATTTTATTTATTTCAATCATGTTACAAACTTGACAAAAACGAAACTAAAACCACAAATGAAACGTAAATAAAGCAACCGGTCAAACAGGAGCTGCTGGACGTGAAGCCGGTCAGTAAACCAGCTGTTTATAAAACCAACAACATGAGGAGAAGTGGACGATGCGCTTTTTGTAGTCCATTATTGTAGTTTCTCCAGCGTAGACGCACGTCAATCGCCGGTGCCGATCATCAGCGGTCAATCATCAGTGGCCGCGTTATAATGACGTAGTTTAGTGAAAGTCCGGTCGGATTCTCTGAGCACCGCGGTCGACTATTCCTAAGTCCTTTTGAGTTCTCCTATCGCCTTTCCTTAACCCCGTGACGTTTTCCCCAGAGGTCAAGGAATAGGAGTTCGTGAAAACAAACGATATGCATTTACATATTTAACATTAACTTTCATGCAGACATATAGCAATTGGAATAGTGTTGATAAATGTGTGTGGACAGTGATAATAATCGAATGTTTTTATTTTATTTTATTTATTTCAATCATGTTACAAACTTGACAAAAACGAAACTAAAACCACAAATGAAACGTAAATAAAGCAACCGGTCAAACAGGAGCTGCTGGACGTGAAGCCGGTCAGTAAACCAGCTGTTTATAAAACCAACAACATGAGAAGTGGACGATGCGCTTTTTGTAGTCCATTATTGTAGTTTCTCCAGCGTAGACGCACGTCAATCGCCGGTGCCTATCATCAGCGGTCAATCATCAGTGGCCGCGTTATAATGACGTAGTTTAGTGAAAGTCCGGTCGGATTCTCTGAGCACCGCGGTCGACTATTCCTAAGTCGTTTTGAGTTCTCCTATCGCCTTTCCTTAACCCCGTGACGTTTTCCCCAGAGGTCAAGGAATAGGAGTTAGGACCTTATTTTTTGACTATTCGACTGCACCCATTGTGTTCGCGTTAACAAAATCGGCGTGAGGAAACTCAAAGACCCACAATGCACCTGACGGGTTACGCAACGTTCAAAGCGTCGGTCCGGGCAGCCGTTGACAGCCGTCCGGAACGGGCCGGAGTGGGTAAACAAAGCAAACAAATGGAGAAAATGGCGAAAACAACCCGAAACGTTGAGCCGTCTGACATTTAACGTTGTTCTGAAGCGGTCTGGCGCCCGCGAAAGCAGAGGGTCGCGAGCCAGAAGACTGTGACTGCTAACTAGGTTAACCTAGCTAGCTAGCTGGCTCGTCGAACCCACACTAGCTGTTAGCTAGGGCTAGCTAGGCTAACCTAGCTGTTAGCTAGGGCTAGTCAAGTAAACCTAGCCGTTAGCTCGGGCTAGCTAGGTAAAGCTCATTAGCCTTTGTTGGCTCGTCGAACCCGCCCAGGTGAGCTAGCTAGCCGGCCATGTCATCGCCCTCCTCCTCCCGGCGCCAGTGGTGCTACCTGTGCGACCTGCCGAAGATGCCGTGGACGGTGGTGTGGGACTTCAGCGAGGTGGTCTGCCGCGGCTGCGTGAACTACGAGGGCGCTAATCAGATCGAGTTCCTCATCACGAGTGCCCGACAGTTGAAACGAACTCACGGGATGCAGGACGGGAACGTCCGGTCCCCCGGTCCGTCGCCCAACAAACACGGGTCCGGACGGGGAGACCCGGAAGCAGGCAGGTCGAACATGGAGCGCTTCGACCGGGGAGGGAGAGGAGGAGAGGGCGCCGTGTCGGCCATCCGTGTGCCGCCCAACGGGCTGCACCGTGACCAGCAGCCCCAGGAGGTGAACCGCCAGAGCCCCAGCGGCAGCCGGAGACCCATGCTCGGCGCTGCCATCCCTCCCAGTCTAGTGACGCAGAGCATTGCAGGGATCCCCCATGGGCTCCTTGCCGGTATGCAGGCGGGTCTGACCGCCAGAACAGCCCCCATGAGCAGCCCCATGATATTCCCTGCCCCGGTGCTGGCCGAGATGAGCCGCAGACAGCTGGGGATGGGCATGGGCATCGCCCCCTTCATCACTCCGGAGCTGGAGCGAGAGCTTAGTTCGTCCCAGAACCAGCCCAAGATCCAGACACAGGTCCACACAGCCGTGGCTGGCAGCAGCAAGACTACAGGCCTCCCTTCGTTGTCCTCCACCCTGGCGGGAGGAGTGAGCCAGACCAGTCCCAAGCCTGCCTCATCTCCAGCGAGGCAGCCGCGCCCCCTGACCGCGAGGTCCGGAGGGGAGCCGCTGGGATCCAGCACCTCCGCGGAGGCTGCCACCACAGCTGCAGCGCTGCCCCATAGTGGTGCGTCTGAGCTGGGCTCAGCAGCACCCAGCAGCACCCATTCAACAGGAAACACTCTGTCCTGCACCTTGTGTCACGAGAGGCTGGAGGACACCCACTTTGTCCAGTGTCCATCGGTGCCGGGGCACAGGTGTGTTCCTGTTATGTTTCCATCAGTAATCACACCTTGTACTCTAATCAATACGTATCCTGTCTAAATCACATGTTGGATAATAAGTAATCCTGAATAGTTGTTTCTGCTGGTAGATAACATGCTGTCTACCTTCACTCCCATCAGGTTCTGCTTCCCCTGCACCAGGATCTACATCCAGAGCCGGCGGGGAGACGGCGAGGTCTACTGCCCCAGCGGAGAGCGCTGTCCTCTGGACGTCTCTCCCAACAGCCCCCCCTGGGCCTTCATGCAGGGAGAGGTCTCCACCATACTGGGCACCGCTGGAGCAGGAGCTGCATCAGCTGCTGCACTTGGAGCCGGGAACGGGCCCGGACCAGGGCCAGGACCCGGAGCTGCTTCTGGGAGCGGAGCGGCCGGTGGAGACGTCACCATCAAGAAAGAGAGAGAGACGTGATGCTGATTTCCACGGAAACCAGACCAGGACCCAACAGGCAGGTTAGACCTTTGTGACGAAAGACACAATACTGACCTTATTTCATTTCTATTACTGTATCAATATTATTGATCATTAGGGCTCTTTAATTACAAAGACCAATGTGAAGAAACTTAATGATTTTAGGTAGAGGGATGAGATTTACAGGAGAGGAGGGATACGCAGTTTTGAACAAGGTTGCACTGCACAATATTCAGGGTTGGTACGGGTGCTGGAAGTCCTTGAAAACACTTGAATTGTAGTGTGGTGTTTTCCAGGTTTTAAAAGGTCTTGGATGTAGACTAAAGGTCTTGAAATGTGTGTTGTATGTGATGACATCTATGATAGACCAGAGGAAAGAAGATCTCCATATCTGAGGGACTGAAAACAGCATTTCCTGACATTTCTTTATGAAAAATGACTTTTGATGATGAACAGATGATGAAAATAGTTGGTGATTATATTTCTGTGGATCTGTTAGTGGAATTAGTTTTCCTTTCATTTGTGGTCCTTCTGTAAAAAGCTGTCTCCAAACATCATGTTGGTTGTTTAGAGGACAATAACATCTCATTTAATGTGATGAACAAGTGACAGAATAAGTAGACTGAATACTGACCATTGGATTGGTACAAAGATGGAGTTTACCACAGCTGGAAGGGGCTGGAAATGCACCTGGAACTACTTGAAGAGTGCATGTATGTGACTTTGGCGAAGGTGGAGGAACCCTGAATATTAAATCAGGAATTTTCACCCTGAATTTGTGTACATGTTGAAGTTGAATGCATCAGTTTGATTCAGGTTGAAGCTACATTTGAGTCTATTTGTCTAAATCATAGAAAACCCAGACCACCGTGTTGACCTGGTCACATGATGGTTGTTGTTTCCAGAGTCGCGTATCAGCAGGAGAGAAGCAGCACACCGAGCCACTTCAGGAAACCTCTTCAACTCCTCCACCTCCCATTCTACCAACGGACACATTCGGCCCCACCCAAACCCACCAACAGTGCACGTGCGCGCGTGCGTGTGTGTCTGTCATATCCCAACTCAGCAGGTTGCGTCTGCCTTCATCTTGTTGCCATCTTCCCTCGAGGAGACGTCAAAGAGGCGGGACTGAAACAAAAATGTTTCCTCCACCTTGGTCCACAGATTGCTCTGTGCTCCTATTGGTCGGAAACGCTTCAAACATGCTTCACTTCCTGGCACGGGTTGTCATCTACGCTGACGGCGTCGGGGCGGAGTCAGCCGACAGCGTCGGGGTGGAGTCAGCCGACGGCGTCGGGCGTCTGAAGCAGACGTTGGTTGAAAGGTTTCATGTTCTGTGCCGGCGGTCCATCTCAAGTTTACGATGTAAAACTTCGTGACTAGACCTTGTGGTTTAAAGCCCAAACGGGAAACGTGGATGCTATGCTAGTAGTGTCGGTGCTCGCCGTTTTAAATAGTCGACTTTGATTCGACGTGTAGAAACCAGCCGCAGTTAAACACTCTGTTTCTATTTAAACATTGCTTTCATACTTCATTCACCCCAATGTACGGAACAGGTATTACTGACAGAATATATTTTATACTAGAACCTTCAATGATATATATATATATATATATATATCCTATTACGCAGCGGTTTGGAGCATGTAATAAAACCATTGTTTCATTTATTAAACCTTAAGTTTTCTTAAAGTGAGAATCCACCTAAAAGCAGAAATGTTGAATATTGTTTGTGAAATTAAAGTGTTTGTAACTTGATTGTAACTGACAACGGTTTGATTCTCTAAGTGCAGCGAGGCACAGACGAACCAAAGGTCACTTCCTGTTGACGTTTGTGGATGTAAATGTTTTATGGAAGAGAAAATATATACGCACTTCTCACATAAAGTTAGGGATATTCGGCTTTCAGGTGAAATTTCAGGATGAACCTAAATTGCACTATAACCTTTACAGGTGACCTTAATTTGACCTTCTCTAAACTTGAATGCACACGTTCAATGTTTCAGTACTTTTTGCACAACTTGCACAAACATTCACAACAGCTGTTTGATCCTTGAATTGACCAATCAATGTGGTTGAATTAGAGTTGGTAATCAAACAGTGGTCAGTGAGCTTAGAGCGTCACAGAGTGTCATCAGCAAGTTGCAGCACAGACACAGACTGTAAGAGTCCCAGAAATCAGAGATGTGGACGTCCTTTGGTCACATGACCAGTTATAGAGACATTGACATGTTGAGTTATATATCCACCACTGCTACTACTTTCATGATACAATATCACTGTAGCGTGAACTCCTTACGTTTCACCAAACATCCCTAAGTTGTTGTGAGTATTGTGTATATAGATATATATAGATATATTATATATAGATGGGTATGTGTCTACATTACGTTGACTGGATTACAGGATTCTCATGTAAAACAATGAATGAACGGTTAATATGCACTGAAGCTTTTAATGCTGCTCCTCATTAAGTGCCTTCAAACGCTCCTCTTCTGGTTCATCCTCAGGGGAAGCAGCTGCTCAGAGCCCCCCCCCTTCCTGTGGCTTGTTTTCAGCTTCATGTACAAACTAGAAAGCAGGAATAAACGGGATGAAGTGTGGATTCTCTTGGTCTTTGTGAGTAAATCTCATTCTGTCAGAATTAAACATGTGATTCCAGCTTTGATGATGATTTTATTACAAGTGGAGGTTTGATTCTAATGAACCATGTTTACAGGAGATGCACATGAATGGTGTCTCATAAAGTCTTTGATAAGGAAACATTGCAATCATCCAACTGTTCATGTGGAGACAATCAACTCAACAATGCCACCAGATGGCGCTCACATTCTCCAGAAGATGATGTTGAAGATGTTCCCTCTTCATTAATACCATGTTATGTATATGTCGGTATTTCTATGTTCATATTACTATGAACATATTAATACCATGTTATGTATGTCCGTATTAAGATCATGTTCATATTCATCTAACTGACAGCTGATCATTTTGTCATCTCTGATGTCTGTGCTGACGACACCTCCTGTCCAGCAGGGGGAGGTGGTCCTGGTCCTGGAGGACATTAACATCTGATGAGTCTGACTGTGGCTCCAGGTACAAAAGCTCATCACAGCAACATGGACCTGTCCGACACATGCACACGTGTGTGTTTATGACTTTTAAGCCGTTGGGTCATATTCAGTGTTCACCATTGAATGATTAAGTGTTGAGAGAGCTGGAGTCATTTGTGTGTGTGTGTGTGTGTGTGTGTGTGTGTGTGTGTGTGTGTGTGTGTGTGTGTGTGTGGTGTGTGTGTGTGTGTGTGTGTGTGTGTGTGTGTGTGTGTGTGTGCGTGCGCGCGCGCGCGCGCGCGTGTGTGTGTCAGAAGTCCGGTTGAGAAAGTGAATGTTTTCCTGTGTTTGTTCAGAGAAGTCAAACTCCCGATTGTCAGTGAACTCATCACCAAGGTGTAACGTAGTGAAACCGTAGAGCAGCTCCAGCTGGTTGATATACAATGAAGTGTTGGTGCGTTCAGGGACTGTTGGTGTTTCCTTGCTCGTCCAGCTGTTAGACTGGATGTTTAGTTGATATCGGACTGTGGAAGGAAAGCTTTTAATTTGAAGTTGCTTTTGTCTTCCGGACTCTAACGTTCCTCTGCAGCTCTTCTGTGCTCTCTAGCGGACACAAGGTGGCGCTGTTGGCCTCCGGACAAAATTCTGCTCAACGAGCTGTCATCACTGATTAAGAGGAGAGATACCAAGGTATTATATACTATAAATAATATCTATATTATATGTTATCATTATATATTTGTAATAATTTGAAATATCTTATTATTATTCACTATAGGCCTATATCATTATATATTTGTAATTATTTTTATGTATTATATATCAGAATATATATATTATTTATTGTATACTCTTATATATTTAGTATATTGTATATTTTTTCACATTTATTATATATGTATATTCATATGTATAATTATATTATATATTTAATTATTCAGTATATATAATGATGAAATAAAATGTATATTATATACATATATCATATATTATTATTAATTATAGAATAATATATCCATAATTATATTTGATATTGGTTGTAAAATATAATTATGGATATAACTGTTGTTATTTCTCTTGTATATGATAGTTGCCTGTTTGTTTGTGCAGTAAAGACAATAAATGTTAACAAGAAGCAGCAGGTGATGAGTCGTTATTATCCTCCGTTATTGTTAAAGCAATGATAGATGTTCATGA
>CM056828.1:275000-317500 GCA_029853015.1 Chelidonichthys spinosus | reverse complement strand
GATCCACGTCGCCTCCGCGCACTGAGAGCCTCATTGTTCATTGATGCGGACTCTAGCTCCAGGTCTTGTTTTGTGGGTGAGTTGACTGTTACTGACCATGTCCCCCCCCCCAGATGTACTCCTCTCCTGGAGCCATGAACCCGGGTCTGGGCTCCGTGGGAACCATGGGAACCATCAACAGCTACATCAACCTGAACCCGGCGGCGGCCCCCGCCGGCATGAACATGGCGTACCCCAGCTCCAGCCTCAGCAGCTCGCCCCTGGCCTCCATGGGGTCCGGACCGGGCCACATGTCCCTGTCCCCGGTGGCCTCCTCCCTCAGTTCGGGGCCCCTGACCCAGCTGGGCCCCGCCGCCCCGGGCTCCCTGGGCTCCTTGTCCCACTACCAGAGCATGGGCCAGTCCATGAGCCAGCTGGGCTACTCCTCGGCGGCCCCCCTGAGCCGGGCCGGGCCCAAGGAGATCCCCCCGAAGCCGTACCGGCGCTCCCTGACCCACGCCAAGCCCCCCTACTCCTACATCTCCCTCATCACCATGGCGATCCAGCAGAGTGGCAGCAAGATGCTGACCCTGAACGAGATCTACCAGTGGATCATGGAGCTGTTCCCCTACTACCGCGAGAACCAGCAGCGCTGGCAGAACTCCATCCGCCACTCGCTCTCCTTCAACGACTGCTTCGTGAAGGTCGCCCGCTCCCCCGACAAGCCAGGGAAGGGCTCCTACTGGACGCTGCACCCGCAGTCGGGCAACATGTTCGAGAACGGCTGCTACCTGCGGCGCCAGAAGAGGTTCAAGATCGAGGAGAAGCTGGCCAAGAAGGCCAAGAGCCAGGAGGGGGCCTCGGGGAAGGGGGGGGACCACCTGGTGGAGGACCACAGTCCCACAGGGGGGTCGGAGGGGGCTGACTCTGCCCACTCAGACAACTCCCACCCCGGCTCTTCCGACGACCAGCCGCACCCCCGCAGCTCCCTGGTCCCCCTCGACTGCCCCCTGCTGTCCTCCTCGCACCTCCACAGCCCGCCCGTCTCCATGGCGACGTCCTCCTCCACCGCCTCCTCCCTGTCCCTCTCGGCCGCCGCCTCCTCCAACGCGCTCCTCCACTCCCAGTCCCTAGTGGGCGGGGCCCACCTGCTGCCGGGCTCCATGCAGCATCACATGGACCTGCAGGGCGACGCCCTCAAGTCCCTGGACCCCCACTACAACTTCAACCACCCCTTCTCCATCACCAACCTCATGGCCAACGAGCAGAAGATGGACCTCAAGTCCTACCAGGACCAGGTGATGGCCTACAACGGCTACGCCGGCGGATCCCCGGTGGGCGCCAAGCAGATCTACGACAGTCCAGGACCCACCGCCATGGACTCAGGGGCCTACTACCAGACTCTGTACAGCCGCTCGGTGCTGAACGCCTCCTAGTGGACATGCACACAAATACATGGATACACACACATATATATATATAAACTTACACACACACACGCACACACACATACACACACACACGCACACACATATACACACACACATACACACACACACACACACACACACATACACACACACATATACACACACACATACACACACACACGCACACACATATACATACACACATATACACACACACATACACACACACACATGGAGGCGTCTCTTCTAAAATGGACTCCAGCTCTCTTCCTCGTTCTTCTCGCCTGGTTGAGACTCACATCCAAAATGGCCGCCGTGTTTGAGGGCGCTCTGACGAGCATGGCGGCCCGTCGGTCAGACCATGTGACCCTGTGATGAGGACATGTGACCGGTCTCTGTGTGAGGTCACCTCCTGTACAAATGTAAATAGAGCTGCTGGGTTAAAAGGAAATGTGCGTTTATTTATGAAGGGAATAAAGTTGAATATATGTTGTTGAGACATGTGACGCTGCTGCGTGGTCACATGACATGTACGTGGTGATATGACAGTTACGTGATCACATGACGATGAGTTCAGGTTACTGCAGTCGGCCCGGAGGTTTCGGTGTTACAGCGTTTGAAGTTTTGGTCGATATGAAGAAAACAAAGCCGTTCAGTCTGAATGAAGGAATGCGGTGCAGTCGGCACAGATGCATCATGGGAGATTTACATACAGTACTTTGCACTATCCGGGTGGGCTGATAGTGTGTGTGTGTGTGTGTGTGTGTGTGTTACAACTAAACCTTTACAGTTACGCCGACTGATCTGAGAACAGTATCGACGACCATCAGATGACGTTCAGGTCAGAAGACGTTCAGGTCACATGACGTCATTCAGTGTCAAAGAAAATATTTTATTTAAGCTTTCAGACTTTAAAGTGTGCTGATATAATATATTGGTTGTTGTTGTTGTTGTTGTTGGTTGAAATGTGATTTACATGATTCCTGTTTCATTTTTCTTATTAAAAAGGTAAAAAATGTGGGCGAAACCACGTGTTTGTTTTTATTTTGCATCGCTGACGACGATGACGAGGAAAGGTGTTCAGATGGAGTTTATTATTCTTCACCTCCGATACCCGTTTTAAAGTTCTGTGTGGATCACCTAGCCTCGCTGACGGGACCTTGATCAATCAATCAGTCAGTCAAAACTAGTGGAAACTAAACTACAACTACACTAAAATTCATTAAACTACAACTAAACTGATACTGAAAATACAACTAAAATAAACTACAATTAAACTCAACTACATAAGTTGAGACCACTAAATTACATAGTTTGAGAAAAATCTACATTGTTAGGTTGAAACCACTGAACTACATTGTTAGTTTGAGACTAAACTACATAGTTTGAGAAAACTACATAGTTTGAAAAAAAACTACATAGGTTGAGACTAAACTACATTGTTAGTTTGAGACTAAACTACATAGTTAGGTTGAGACTAAACTACATAGTTAGGTTGAGACTAAACTACATAGTTTGAAAAAAAACTACATAGTTAGGTTGAAACCACTGAACTACATAGTTAAGTTGAGACTAAACTACGTGCTTCTAACGGGACACCAACATCAGTCTCCTGGTTAAAATCCTGGTTTTAGACCCGTCCACCATCCAGACCTCCTCCCTATGTGGACTTCTGGGACTCTTTGAAACTAGTTTGTGATATGTCAAGAGAAACGTTATCCACCACTAAATACATTGTCTCAACCTGTCTCCCTGACCACCTGTCTGTCTCTCTGCTGCCTTGCCCAACGTAGCTCTGTGTTGTCAGAGTTGTCACGTATTTGTCCCTACCCATTCTTCTCTGTCACGTCGAGCCCAGCGACCATAAACCCTGAGGCTTAAAGAGTGTAGCCTGCAGCAACACACACACACACACCCTCACACACACAGAAAGCGCCACTGCTCTAAAGTCTGAGTGGGAATCTACAGGGAGTTCGTCACCTTGCATACACAATAGTCCGTTCAGAGCAGTTGGCTTGATAAGATAGGCAGCACCGCCTCCTGATATGGTCTACACAGCTACACACACACACACACACACACACACACACACCAGGTATGACTAACCTGGCGGACTGTAAAATGTCAGTCCGATACGTCCTGCAGTAATCAGGTGGCGGCCCTGATACTGGTCTCATTCAGGCTCCACAGATAACAGACTGGAGCTTTACCAGCAACAAAGCAGCAGTTAAGAGTGAAGCTTACGCTCGAAACCCTCAGGTGACCCTCAGGTGACCCTCAGGTGACCCTCAGACCCGGGATCCAAACCCTGTGGAGACAGCACGTTTGTGAAGCCACAAACGTGTCGTCTTCTCCATCAGTCAGGAAGTCGTGTTCCCTGAAGAGATGCAGCTCGTTGGATCTACTAACTCCACTGAGTAAACTCAACTCATTCATCCTCATTCAGGTTGGATCTGAAGGACAGGTGTGATTCTGCACCATAATGAGTGGAAAACTAAATGTTTGTGTTCACGAAGAAGACTGTAGGGGTGTATTATATATACTGTATATAATATTTATATTTGGTGGAGCTAGCTAATACCGACGCTAAGTTTGCAGTCAGAGTCCCATTGTCATCATTAATGATGTAGATATATATCGTATACCAAGCCACCAAGCTAGCTAGCTATGTAGCTAACTGTGGGAACCGCCGTGACCTCGCTCTTCCTGGTCAGCTGTGACATCACTTTTACTGACGTGTGCTGTCACCATGACAACTAACGACAGTAAAAGCCTTCTCTTGTTCTAGTCACATGACCTCTGAGAACAGCTCAGTGTCCGGTATACTATGGTTCTGGTTCTATGACGTGGACCTGGGAAGTCCGGCCGATCGGCCAATGAGAGCGCGACACATGTCAGGGGAAACCTGGTGAAGGAAAGAAACTTTCCATTTCGACTGAAATACATTGTCAAGACGACGAAACAATGGCGGCTTTATTCGCTTTTGTTTTCTTCTTCAATGCTGCTAACCGACAACCAGCATGGCTGGCGTCCCGTCCCCCAGCTGGTCTGGTTCAGGGACCGGGTCACAATGAGGCCCCTGATCAGCAGAAACTCTTGACATGAGTTATACTAAGTTGGACCCCTCAACGTCGGTTCCAGGGTCCGGGGTCCGGGGTCCAGGGTCGCCTCAGGAAGGTGCAACAGGCTGTTGACAGGAGACGGTTGTGGTGGGAAGGTCTCCCTGATTAGATCTTATCAAAGACAGTTTGTGTCACGTTTTGCATAATTAGCGGCTTTAAAACGACGACGCGCTGCTCGCTGTCATGGTGACGGACGCTCGCCTCCTCAGGTGCAACAGTCTCACTGAACACCTGACGACAGCTTGCTCGGTGCCGCGACAGGTCACACACATTAGATCTTATCACACAGACACTTACTGTCACTTTGCATACATTAGCGGCTTAACACACGACCGACGCAACTGCTCGCTAGTCCATGGGACGGACGCTCGCACTACACTCAGGTGCACACACGTCTCACTGACACACCTGACGACAGCACGCACACTCAGGCACGACACGACCACACACACACACTACACACACACACCGTCACACTGACACACACCGACACTGACACACCGACGACATGCTGCTCATGCAAACACATGTTACGTAAACTGACACACAGTCTGTTCAGAGTTTACAGGTGAACACACTGTACACAGAGGACGACAGAGACGAGGGACGACGTAGAGAGAGAGACGACGGAGAGAGACGAGGGACACAGAGAGAGGAGACAGAGCACGACTCGACGAGCACGAGACTGAGACGAGAGCGACGAGGACTGACGACACCGAGAGAGACATGGCATGCAGAGACACAGAGATTGAGAGTAGAGATGACAGAGAGTCGAGAGATGAGATTCGAGAGTTTGAGAGCAGGTGAGAGAAACTGTAGAGAGAGAGAGAGGGAGAGAGAGAGAGGGAGGGAGAGAGAGAGAGAGAGAGAGAGAGAGAGAGGGAGGGAGAGAGAGAGAGGGAGAGAGAGAGGGAGAGAGAGAGGAGAGAGAGAGAGAGGGAGAGAGAGAGAGAGAGAGGGAGGGAGGGAGGGAGAGAGAGAGAGGGAGAGAGAGAGAGAGAGGGAGAGAGGGAGAGAGAGAGAGAGAGAGAAGGGCGGTGCAGCTCTCTAAGATGTGACATGCAAATGAGGGTGTGCATCCTGGATCCTGTTAGGTGGAAGCTCTGTTTACTCTGGTTGTTGCCTGAGGAGAGGGAGGGGACGAGGGAGAGGGCGAGAGGGAGGCAGCACTTACAGTTCAGCCCTCAGGACAAACTTCCTTCTGACAGACAGACAGGTCAGACAGACAGGTAAGTCAGTCAGGATCTCAACATGATCTCACAACATTTGCATGTTGAACAAAAAAAAGGTCTGTTATTCATTCTAAGAATTTGACTCATCAAGTCTTTATGGATTGAATAGAAAAGGCTGCAGCTGATAAACAGGGCGGTGGTGAGACAGTTAATGGACAGACAGACAGGTGACGTTGCAGCTCGTAAAAAGACAGCAGAAGAAGAGACATACTGTAAATTCAGACTTCTATGACAGTAAAACATTTAACATGATGCGTTCAAAGTCATCTGCTTCAGCTGCTTTTTTAGTAGGAAAAATAAGAATCTGCAGAAAGTTGAACCCTAAATATTACACTTTTAATTTTATGTCACACCTTTAAATTCGGCTCAATAATGGACTTTTATACGTATAGTGTGTGTGTGTATATATACAGTATACACATAATATATATTATGCCCTAATATATATATATATATATATATATATATATATATATATATTAGGGCTGTCAAAAGATTTATTTTTTTAATCGCGATTAATCGCATTTTGTCCATAGTTAACTCGCGATTAATCGCAAATTAATGGCATTTTTTGGCACATTTTTTTTTCTTCTAAATGTACCTTAATGTATTTTTTTTCATATTCTTAATACTTTAAACAACATAAAGGCAAATATACTTGATTTATGAAAATGTTTATTTAACACTTCAAATATCCCCTTACCAAAACATGGGATCAAAACAGGGTTATAAGAATATATCACAAACAGTTAAAGTGAACATGTCACAGGAGAGAATGTAACAGGAGATAAGTACAGTTAGGATATAAGTGCATTGGCTTGCAAGTGATATCTCAGACTGGACGTACTTCTATGGTAGCTCATTTCATACCCACAGTACGCGCAGATGACTTTGGTCTTATCGACTGAACCATCCGGCAGTCTTTTGAAGGTGAATTTGCCGTTCACTAATCGCCCCTGTGGACACGCACCTTTCAGGTACGTGTCCACAGGGGCCATTTTAAACGCGTGTGGACGCGCTGCTTCCCAGTATTGCACGCTTGGTGGGCTGCCACTAGAGGATGATTGACAGGCGCTCTCCTTCAAACAACACATTTTTGCGAGCGTTCCCGAGGCGGCGAGTCGAGCCCGGCGCCTCTGATTAGCATGAAGTAGATTCGACTTCAGCTTTAGGCAAATGAGGAGCGGCCAACTTGCGCGCCGTCTCTCGACATTCACCGCGACGCTACCAGAATGCATTGCACGGCTTTTCACATAGACAATGAATGGGACGCGGGGAAACACCGCTGCCTGTGGACACGCACCTTCCCTCTGCAACAAGACTACAGGTGCCACCGATGGCCATAAATCATCCAATGCGCGTTTTTTTTTTTTAAATACCGAGCGTTAATCGCGCGTTAAAAAAATTAACAGAGGAAGTTGCGTTAACGCGTTATTAACGTGTTAACTTTGACAGCCCTAATATATATATATATATATATATATATATATATATATATATATATATATTTCCTTTCCAAGTACAATAACATTAAACATTAACAGCCTGCTCTCCTAAATACGACACGCAACTAAAATACGTGTTTAGTGGTAGATCACATTTCAAAGAGTCCTAGAGGTCCACGTAGAGGTCTGGATGGTGGACGGGTCTAAAACCAGGACTTTAACCAGGAGACTGATGTTGGTGTCCCGTTAGAACCAAGTAGTTAGTCTCAATCTAACTATGTAGTTTAGTTTCAACCTAACTACCGGTATGTAGTTTAGTCTCAACCTAACTATGTAGTTTAGTTTCAACCTAACTACCGGTATGTAGTTAGTCTCAACCTAACTATGTAGTTTAGTTTCAACCTAACTACCGGTATGCAGTTAGTCTCAACCTAACTATGTAGTTCAGTTTCAACCTAACTACCGGTATGTAGTTTAGTCTTAACCTAACTATGTAGTTTAGTTACAACCTAACTACCGGTATGTAGTTGGTCTCAACCTAACTATGTAGTTTAGTTTCAACCTAACTACCGGTATGTAGTTAGTCTCAACCTAACTATGTAGTTTAGTTTCAACCTAACTACCGGTATGTAGTTTAGTCTCAACCTAACTATGTAGTTTAGTTTCAACCTAACTACCGGTATGTAGTTAGTCTCAAC
Source organism: Chelidonichthys spinosus (assembly GCA_029853015.1). Taxonomy (NCBI): domain Eukaryota; kingdom Metazoa; phylum Chordata; class Actinopteri; order Perciformes; family Triglidae; genus Chelidonichthys; species Chelidonichthys spinosus. The sequence continues at coordinate 309,594 of CM056828.1, read as the reverse complement.
CTAACTATGTAGTTTAGTTACAACCTAACTACCGGTATGTAGTTAGTCTCAACCTAACTATGTAGTTTAGTTTCAACCTAACGACCGGTATGTAGTTAGTCTCAACCTAACTATGTAGTTTAGTCTCAACCTAACTATGTAGTTTAGTTTCAACCTAACGACCGGTATGTAGTTAGTCTCAACCTAACTATGTAGTTTAGTTACAACCTAACTACCGGTATGTAGTTGGTCTCAACCTAACTATGTAGTTTAGTTTCAACCTAACTACCGGTATGTAGTTTAGTCCCAACCTAACTATGTAGTTTAGTCTCAACCTAACTATGTAGTTTTGTGGTCTCAACCTTACAGACAGACAGACAGACAGACAGACAGACAGACAGACACAGTGGCCAACAGAGACAAAGATAAGCTGCTGGACTTTGTTCTGTCAGTCGTTGCTGTTGCAAAGAAGCCTGAGATAAAAACAGAGGAGGCTGATTGCATTTATATGTGTGTGTGTGTGTGTGTTTGTGTGTGTGTGTGTGTGTGTGTGAAAGTGTGGGTTTCTTTCTTTGAAACTTAATTTGTGTAATGTGTGTGTGTTGCTGGACATGGAACATAGTATAAATCAGGTCATCAGGCATGATCACGGTACAAAAAACGACAGCAGGTCAAAGGTCAGGGAGCAGAAGGTTGCTGGTTGGATTCCCTGGCTGATGGAATATGACATTCTCACTGTTTCATCCTGTTTCCTGTCATGACCCAGTTCCTCTTCAAGTGTCAATAAAATTCCTCTAATCTTATCTTCATCAGCGTGAGTAACATTGTCTCTGTTGTGATGTCACACAGGTCACCTGACCTGCCTGCTCCGTCAGCCTCACGCTGTGCATTTCAAAACAAAAGTCATGTTTTACACATGTCCACGTGGCCCCTCTGATTCTTTGCTTTCAGCCTCTAGGTTTGCAGATCATATTGGTCAGCATGGTGTGGTGTGTGGCCTTGCCTTACGTGGTGTGGTGTGTTGTGGCGTTGCCTGGCTTTACGTGTCGTGGTGTAGTTTGGCCTTACGTAGTGTGGTTTAGCCTTGTGTGTCGTGGTGTGGTTTAGCCTCGCGTGTCGTGGTGTGGTGTGGTTTGGCCTTATGTAGTGTGGCGTTGCATGGCCTGGCCTCGCGTGTCATGGTGTGGTGTGGTTTAGCCTTGCGTGTCGTGGTGTGGTTTGGTTTAGCCTCGCGTGTCGTGGTGTGGTGTGGTTTAGCCTTCGCGTGTCGTGGTACAGGTGGCCAACAGAGCAAAGATAAGCTGCTGGACTTTGTTCTGTCAGTCGTTGCTGGTTGCAAAGAAGCCTTGATGATAAAAACAGTGGGGCTGATTGCATTTATATGCCTCGCGTGTCGTGTGTGTGTGTTGTGTAGCCTGCGTGTCGTGTGTGTGAAAGTGTGGGTTTAGCTTTCTTTGAAACTTAATTTGTGTAATGTGTGTGTGTTGCTGGACATGGAACATAGTAAATCGTGGTCATCAGGCATGTCACGGTAGCAAAAAACGACAGCAGTGTCAAAGGTCAGGTGTAGCAGAAGGTTAGCCTCGCGTTGGATTCCCTGGCTGATGGAATATGACATTCTCGCTGTTTCATCCTGTTGTCGTGGTCATGACCCAGTCCTCTTCAAGTGTCAATAAAGTGTCCTGTGATCTTATCTTCATCAGCGTGAGTAACATTGTCTCGTGTTGTGATGTCAGCACAGGTCACCTGACCGTGCCTGCTCCGTGCGTTTAGCCTCACGCTGTGCATTTCAAAACAAAAGTGGTGTGGTTTAGCACATGTCCACGTGCCTCGTGATTCTTGTGCTTTCAGCCTCTAGCGTTTGCAGATCATATTGGTCAGCATGGTGTGGTGTGTGGCTTAGCCTTGCGTGTCGTGGTGTGTTGTGGCGTTGCCTCGCGTGTACGTGTCGTGGTTTAGCCTCGTGTGTCGTGGTACGTGGTGTGGTTTAGCCTTGTGTGTCGTGGTGTGGTTTAGCCTCGCGTGTCGTGGTGGTGGTTTTGCCTCATGTAGTGTGGCGTTGCATGGCCTGGCCTCGCGTGTCATGGTGTGGTGTGGTTTAGCCTTGCGTGTCGTGGTGTGGTTTGGTTTAGCCTCGCGTGTCGTGGTGTGGTGTGGTTTAGCCTTGCGTGTCGTGGTGTGGTCTGGTTTAGCCTCGCGTGTCGTGGTGTGGTGTGGTTTAGCCTTGCTTGTCGTGGTGTGGTTTAGCCTCGCGTGTCGTGGTGTGGTTTAGCCTCGCGTGTCGTGGTGTGGTTTAGCCTCGCGTGTCGTGGTGTGGTTTAGCCTCGCGTGTCGTGGTGTGGTTTAGCCTCGCGTGTCGTGGTGTGGTGTGGTTTAGCCTCGCGTGTCGTGGTGTGGTGTGGTTTAGCCTCGCGTGTTGTGGTGTGGTTTAGCCTTGCGTGTTGTGGTGTGGTTTAGCCTCGCGTGTCGTGGTGTGGTTTAGCCTCGCGTGTCGTGGTGTGGTGTGGTTTAGCCTTGCGTGTCGTGGTGTGGTTTAGCCTCGCATGTCGTGGTGTGGTTTAGCCTCGCGTGTCGTGGTGTGGTTTAGCCTCGCGTGTCGTGGTGTGGTTTAGCCTGGCGTGTCGTGGTGTGGTGTGGTTTAGCCTCGCGTGTCGTCGTGTGGTTTAGCCTCGTGTGTCGTGGTGTGGTGTGGTTTAGCCTCGTGTGTCGTGGTGTGGTTTAGCCTCGCGTGTCGTGGTGTGGTTTAGCCTCGCGTGTCGTTGTGTGGTTTAGCCTCGCGTGTCCTGGTGTGGTGTGGTTAAGCCTCGCGTGTCGTGGTGTGGTTTTAGCCTCGCGTGTCGTGGTGTGGTTTAGCCTCGTGTGTCGTGGTGTGGTGTGGTTTAGCCTCGCGTGTCGTGGTGTGGTGTGGTTTAGCCTTGCGTGTCGTGGTGTGGTGTGGTTTAGCCTCGCGTGTCGTGGTGTGGTTTAGCCTCGTGTGTCGTGGTGTGGTGTGGTTTAGCCTCGTGTGTCGTGGTGTAGTGTGGTTTAGCCTCGCGTGTCGTGGTGTGGTGTGGTTTAGCCTCGCGTGTCGTGGTGTGGTGTGGTTTAGCCTCGCGTGTCGTGGTGTGTGTGGTTTAGCCTCGCCTGTCGTGGTGTGGTGTGGTTTAGCCTTGCGTGTCGTGGTGTGGTTTAGCCTCGCATGTCGTGGTGTGGTTTAGCCTCGCGTGTCGTGGTGTGGTGAGGTTTAGCCTCGCGTGTCGAGGTGTGGTTTAGCCTCGCGTGTCGTGGTGTGGTTTAGCCTCGCGTGTCGTGGTGTGGTTTAGCCTCGCGTGTCGTGGTGTGGTTTAGCCTCGTGTGTCGTGGTGTGGTGTGGTTTAGCCTCGTGTGTCGTGGTGTGGTTTAGCCTCGCGTGTCGTGGTGTGGTTTAGCCTCGCGTGTCGTTGTGTGGTTTAGCCTCGCGTGTCGTGGTGTGGTGTGGTTTAGCCTCGTGTGTCGTGGTGTGGTTTAGCCTCGCGTGTCGTGGTGTGGTTTAGCCTCGCGTGTCGTTGTGTGGTTTAGCCTCGCGTGTCGTGGTGTGGTTTAGCCTCGCGTGTCGTGGTGTGGTGTGGTTTAGCCTCGCGTGTCGTGGTGTGGTGTGGTTTAGCCTCGTGTGTCGTGGTGTGGTGTGGTTTAGCCTCGCGTGTCGTGGTGTGGTTTAGCCTCGTGTGTCGTGGTGTGGTGTGGTTTAGCCTCGTGTGTCATGGTGTAGTGTGGTTTAGCCTCGTGTGTCGTGGTGTGGTGTGGTTTAGCCTCGCGTGTCGTGGTGTGGTGTGGTTTAGCCTCGCGTGTCGTGGTGTGGTGTGGTTTAGCCTTGCGTGTCGTGGTGTGGTGTGGTTTAGCCTCGTGTGTCGTGGTGTGGTGTGGTTTGGCCAGTGTGGCGTCCTGAGCTTCGACTCCACTTAAATATTTCATCATGAACATCAAGACTTTCCTCACAGCTGTAAATAAACTGTGACATCATCGTAGGTTCTGGCAAAGTCTCCGCCCTCTAACCACAGATCTGGATCCGTTGTCATGGTGTGCTAAATGTGGATGTGGCGTTCAGAGCTGGTTTTGAACATTAAACGTGATTCGGATTTGTGTCGGCGAACGACTCATCGCTGCTTTCACTGTGAACGAAGCAGGAAGTGAAGCGTGGCGGTGTTGGGAGGCTGTGAGGAAGAGATGTCCACTAGTGTGATGAGACCCTCAGGAATGTTCCCTACATCTGGACCGCGTGTGTGTGTGACTGGCTAGACTTTAAGACAACACTTCTTGATTTGTCTTCTGTAAATCACCGACACGATGACGACGATGACGACGACGATGACGACGATGAAGGCGATGTGTGTTGAGTCTGGCTCCGCTCCAAAGTCCAAATAGAACTTTTACTACGGAGACCGATGTGGACCCGTATGGGGCCAAGGACCGATGTGGACCCATCGTTTGGATTAAAGCAGGAAATAATAAAGAAACTGTGTTGAAGGAAGTTTATCTGTCTCGTTCCCCTGCGCAGGTAAACCACATCAGAACCAGATCTACATCAAACTGGGCTCCTGATCTGCCAGGAAGCAGCAGGACGATGAGGACGACACCATGACTCAGCAAATATACTCATGACACTGATTATTTGCTGCAAATATTTACTGCGAATCAGAGAATTCATCTTTGTTTACGGTTCTGATGGTTTAATATTCCACATATTTACACACACACACACACACACACACCTGCGCTAATCTTATCAGCCGGAGAGGTGTGCACCTGAGGACCCGCCCGTCTCACACCTCGTCTGTCCAGAAGCCTCCAGGAAATAAAAACCCGGACCGCAGCCGCTCTGATTGGCCAGCGGAGGGTCGAGGACCTGCATCCCATATCATCTGTTTTAATTTCAACTGGTTCAATGTGAGACCTGGTCCCTGGACTACAGTCACACCTCCGTGACAATAGCAGCCACTTTGACTTCATTAGTGGTGTGTGTGTCCAGCTGTGCATACACACACTCACACACACACGCACACATCACACACACACACACACACACATACAGCTGGATCCTGAAGCCGAGAACTTAGCCCCCCCTCCGGTCCACTTCTTAGGCCCTGGTAGGGTTCACTGTAGATGACTGTGTCGTATTACAACGCCATGACGGATCTACGAGACCCAGTCCAGACCCGGTTGGGACTCAGACCAGTGGGGGAATTGGGAGGGGGGACAACCATGGTTCTGCACGGTGCGGATCACCACATCTGGACTGCCACACCTAGACCTCCTCACCTGGACCTCCTCAACTGGACCCCCACACCTGGACCCCCACACCTAGACCCCAACACATGGACCCCCACACCTAGACCCCCACACCTGGACCTCCTCACCTGGACCTCCTCACCTAGACCCCCACACCTGGACCTCCTCACCTAGACCCCCACACCTGGACCTCCTCACGTTGTCAGCTTCACGGCTTCCAGGTCAGAAGGTCTTTGTGATTCTGACCTGATCTGATTTTTTAAGATTGACTTTGATCATCTGTAGACGAGTTTCACATATTTGCATATTCAGCTGATTAGACCCCCCCCACATCTCCCCCCCACACACTTTCACCATCCTGTCACTGCGGCGGACTGTTGATCCAATCAGAGGCTCCCTGCTGAGGACCAATTAACAGCAACACACACACCCAGTGGGACTCCAGCTGGGGGGCATTAGTGTGTGTGTGTGTGTGTGTGTGTGTGTGGGGGGGGCAGAGTTAACACCCACACATGAGAGGCTCCAGAGAAACCCCTTTACTGTTTCTGTTTACTCACATGTCACCTGAACTGGCTGCTGACCTGCTTTCACACGGAGCTGCTGACTTGGCGGAAGTTTAATCATAAACTGTTTTGATGATCAATAAATGCGATCAATTGTTATCAAACATTGAGGAAGACTACTGATGGTGGTGGTGGAGTGGGGGTTCACCAACAGGACTTAAGCCCAAGTTATGCTTCCGCGTTGACACAACGGGCAAGCGGGTTTACGGACCCATTACGTCCTGGCGGACCCCCTTTACGTCCACCGCAAGGGCCTGACGTGCACCTCCCAAAAATCCTAGATGCGCGTCGAGGTGACGCAACGCCAACGCAGCGGCATTGGCTGTGATTGGTCCGCTAACTACATCCGCTGGAGACCGCTATCCGGTTTCCACTCATCAACACCGCCATTTAAACTTTTAATACTTTTATTGTTTGCACCTCGTTTTATTGTTTGCACCTTGTCGTTTTGCACAAAGAAATAAAACACTGAAAAATAGTGGATGGTGGAAGGTAAACAATAGGCTATAACGAGGCTAACAACGATATACGTCAAGAGTCTCGGTCGGTCGGTCAGTCTTTACAAAAAACATAGCGCCCTCTACCGGTGTGGCATTGAATTGCATTTCGACACGTAAACCCAAGGCAGAACCATCACGGTCTCCAAGCAACTGCGTGGCCGTTGCGTGATCACTACGCGGAAGCATAACCGAGGCTTTAAGGCGAGTCCACACCGGAAGAACTGCCCGACTCGCGTCGGTAAATGAAGTCGGGCTACTTAATATGGCCGACTCGAACAACGACATGGGCGGTTCACACCTACGGAATTACAGCCGATGCCATACGTTCCGCGCTTGCGCGAGATGTAATGTCTCCAAAACAACAGGCGGCGCTAATCTGTATTGTGGGCCAAAAAACACGAAAACCGGAAGTAGCCGGTCCTCTCTAGACCATAAAGCCCTGATTATGCTTCCGCGTAGTGATCACGCAACGGCCACGCAACGGCCACGCAGTTGCTTGGAGACCGTGATGGTTCTGCGTTGGGTTTACGTGTCAAAATGCAATTCAATGCCACAGGGCGCTATGTTTTTTGTAAAGACTGACCGACCGACCGAGACTCTTGACGTATATTGTCGTTAGCCTCGTTATAGCCTATTTGTTTACTTTCCGGCTTTAAACATCCACAATTTTTCAGAACTTGGTGTTTTATTTCTTTGTGCAAAAGCGACAAGGTGCAAACAATAAAACGAGGTGCAAACAATAAAAGTAGCCTTTTAAAAGTTTAAATGGCGGTGTTTATGAGTGGAAACTGGAAAGCGGTCTCCAGCGGATGTAGTTAGCGGACCAATCACAGCCAATGCCGCTGCGTTGGTGTTGCGTTGTTGTTGCGTCGCCTCGACGCGTGTCTAGGATTTTTGGGAGGTGCACGTCAGGCCCTTGCGTTGGACGTAAGGGGGGTCCGCAAGGACGTAAGGGGTCCGCAAGCCCCCTTGCATTGTGTCGACGCGGAAGCATAACTTGGGCTTAACACAGAGCACGCTGTCCTCACCAGTCACTGTTGTCAGCAGAGTGAGGTTGTAGACTGTAGTTGTGATTACTCTCTAAAATGTTGGATGATGTCGATACGGACACACTGGCCATGTCAACTCTCGCACTTATTCTGGAAGAAGACAGTGTTTACCATCGTCACTTCCGGGCTTCACTGATTCGCTAGTCAAGCTGCTAGCCTCCACCAATCAGAATGGTAAAAGAATGACCGACTCGAATGACGGATTACACATTTGAATCGGCTGAAATGAACACCGAGTTGGGCCGATTCAAGCGACCACACCAAGTAGACTCATGTCACGGACGCCGACTCTCTCAAAGACGCCGATTTTCGGTCCGGTGTGAACTCGCCTTTAGACCACCAGACCTGTTGGATACCGCAAGTCCCGAAGTGTAGTTTCGTAGCGTGAGGTGGTCTCGAGGGCCAGAACCAGAAGTCGTGCTGAGCGAGGACGTCGACGTAGACGTAGAGTTGGTGTCAGTAACGTGGATCAGGAGACTAGACCATGAGACTGGAAACTTGGTTCTATGAGGACTTGGGGTCTCTGGTGGAGAAGCAGCGATACTGAGGAACAAGGTATTCTTTTCTTCTTAGGGAGGTCAGAAGTCACGGCAACGGAGCTGAAAAAGATCCAGAGACACAAAGATCTGAATGTCCGTCCTCAGGTGGACAAACAGGACCATACTGTGGAGTCTGGCTCAGGTCTTAAATGGACCAGCTTGTGTTATGGATGTGTCCATCCTGTCTGTTCCTCGCTGTTTTTCTTCCTTCCCAACCCCAAAATGGACGCGGTCTGAGGGGGTGATGAAGAGGAGGAGGAGAAGGAGGAGGAGAAGGAGGAGGAGGAGGGTGCAGGGACGAAAAAAGCAGGGGGAAAGGACTAAAAGCCAGAGGTGGGTGAGGGGGGGGGGCTGCCAGAGGATGAATGAAGGCTACTATGTCTGCTGGCTCCGGACTGAGAGTGTGTGTGTGTGTGTGAGAGAGAGAGAGAGAGAGAGAGAGAGAGAGAGAGAGAAAGTGCGAGTGTGTGAACAGGCCTCCTTGAGAAGAGCCTGACAGCCTCTCACGCTCAGGTCGAGGAGCTGCACTTATTTTCACAACTCTGAAAACATGTAGAAGAGTCGGAATAAAATAGTTTAGTCTCAACCTAACTATGTAGTTTAATCTCAACCTAACAATGTAGTTTAGTCGTCTCAACCTAACTATGTGTTTTAGTCTCAACCTAACTATGTAGTTTAATCTCAACCTAACAATGTAGTTTAGTCGTCTTAACCAAACTATAATTTATTCTCAACCTAATTATGTAGTTTAGTCTCAACCTAACTACGTAGATCCTGATGAACTTAATACTGGGGTAGTTTTGGTGCTCAGGGAGGATCCTTGTCCCTGAACACCAGCAGAATAAACTACTTCCTGGACTCAGATCCGTCCTTGAAGAAGAACCCTGAAGCGACGTGATGACGTTCTCGATTGATGCCTGAAAATCCACTTTTCTGAAGAACAGGTGGCGAGGCGTCGTGGTGATCAGTTAGCCTTCAGGCTCACACTGTGTTTGAATAGTTCCCATGTCCTGCAGCCATCTTTACCCCCCCCCACCCCCCCCCACTGAACGAACAAAGAGTAAACTGTCCACCTGTGACCCCGTGTCCTCTTCCTCCAGTCCTCATCCTCCGGCCCTCGTCCTCCAGTCCTCGTCCCCCAGTCCTCGTCCCCCGGCCCCCGTCCTCCGGTCCTCCGGCCCCCGTCCTCTGGTCCTCTGGGTCCTAGTCCTCTGGGTCTTCATCCTGGTCAGCCAGCAGCTTGTTTGGATGGAAGACGACAAGGCTTCTGGAGGGAAGGAATGTCTGAAAAAATTTGTCTCTTTCTCTCATCCTCCATTTCTGTCTCCCCTCCCCCATGCCCCCCCCCCCCCCCCCCACTCTCACTCCCTCCTGTCAAAATAAACACATTGAGAGCCGACCTCCTTTTCATTCAGACGCTCTGAGCTGACAACCTCATTTCAGGTGTCCGGTCTGTCCTCCTGTCTGTCCTCTCTCTCTCTAAAGTATTTATAACACATTGAGAAGCCCCCCCCCCCCCGTCCCAGCGTGGTATCTGACATAACGCTGGGTTCCTCCAGCGTTCCTGGCAGGTTGAGGGGCCGCCGACCGCCGCTGGGGAACTTTCCTGGCTCGGGGAGACTGAGGGACAATCACACCTTTCATGGTGGAGAGAACGCCGCCGTCCAGCGGCTCCTCGGCCGCCGCCGGGAATGTCTCTCTGCCTCGCCGCCACCGGCAGCTCTGCTGTCCAATCCAACGGCTTCTATCAGAACCTTGGTGCTGGATCTCGTTGCTCTTCGGTGCTGCAGCGGTCCACGTTCACCTTCGGCCCATTTCAGCTTTTAGGGACATAAAATGTGTGATGAGAGTGAGAGAGAGTGTATGTGCTGTTGGTCTCTATTGTGCACTTTATGATTTGGCGCTCTTGTTTCCCTGCTTTTATTAGTGCATTCTGTCAATTTTTTAAACATTATGGTTATTATGTCTTATTTCAATTAATTTTAATATTGTATCTGTTTAGCACTTTACCTGCCCAGGGACTACAGGCGGAAATTAGCAATTGTTGCTACAACCTGGCTCAAAGCATCTCTTCTTGTTTTACAAGATTAATGTTTTTTTTTGTGCATTGTCCCTGTTTTAAATAAATAAATTCATTCATTCATTCAAATAACAAAAAATACGTTCCCTCGCAACTCAATGGCATAAATTATTAATGCATATTAATGTGAATTATTTTCAAGGAAAGGTGGATTCGAAGTCCCATCGGGAGGAGGTCTGGATGGTTGACGGGTCAGAAAATACAGGACTGGATGTTGGTGTCCCGTTACAACCAAATAGTTTAGTGGTCTCAACCTTACTATGTAGTTAATTATCAAACGAATGTTGCTCAGCAAAGTCCAGACTCTTCTCTGTTCTGGTCCTCAGTGGTGGAACGAACTCCCGACCAATTTCAGGACAGAAAAGTCATTCGCCATCTTTCGAAAAAGGCTCAATCTGTTCAGACTTCAATTCGATTCTGCATAGCATGACCCACTAACACCCCCCCCCCCCCCCCCCAAAAAAAAAGAAACCCTTACCTTGCACATTGATCATAGCACTATTGTTCTTAAGGTATGTTTGCTTAACAGCTACTATTTTACTCAGAAGAGGACCGAACACTTGTTTCTATTTCTTAGCTCTTTATCGGCAATGATATGTTGTGGTTTCTTTGTTTCTTTCTTTTGACAAATGTACTTATTGTAAGTCGCTTTGGACAAAAGTGTCTGCTAAATGACCTAAATGTATTGTAACTGGTCTGAACCTAACTATGTAGATTAGTGGTTTCAACCTAACTATGTAGATTAGTGGTCTCAACCTAACTTTGTAGATTTGTGGTCTCAACCTAACTATGTAGATTAGTGGTCTCAACCTAACTTTGTAGTTTAGTGGTCTCAACCTAACTATGTAGATTAGTCTCGACCTAACTATGAAGTTTAGTGGTCTCAACCTAACTATGTAGTTTACTGGTCTCAACCTAACTATGTAGTTTAGTGGTCTCAACCTAACTATGTAGTTTAGTGGTCTCAACCTAACTATGTAGTTTTATTGTCTCAACCTAACTATGTAGCTTAGTCTCAACCTAACTATGTAGTTTATAATCAACCTAACTGTGTAGTTTATTATCAACCTAACTATGTAGTCGAGTGGTCTCAACCTAACACTGTATATAGTTTAGATACTCTCCAGGCAGTTTTTTCTCACCACTGCCCCTGGGTGATGTTGTGACTTTGAAATTGTATTAACTCTGAACATCATGATTGTATTCTCGTCCTGCTCGATGTGTTGTGTCCTGAGATGACCTATGTTGTGGTATGATACTATGAATAAAATTGAATTGAAATTGAATTGCCGTACCTTCTCACACTTCTTTTCCACCCACCTTTCCTCCATTAATGCCCCATCCCCCCCTCCTCCCTCCTCCTCCCTTCTGAAGCCACCTCGGCATTTACAAAGCAACCCTTTTGCACGTTTAAATATAGACTCAGCTTCTTCTGGTGAGCTTGGTCTTGAAGACGAGGAGAGAGATTTTCTACAGGCGTGGCTGTGAAGTGAGAACTAATTCTAAACATCTGCGTTTGGAAGGTTGGTTGTGATGCTTCCCGTAATGGTGCTGAGTAGCTTTATTCAAAGAGCTGTGGTGACACAGCCAAATAAAGATCAAATCAACATGGAGGACGCTCGCCAGCAGGAGGGTTTCTTGCGGCAGTGGGGGCAACCCAGGACACAGAAATGTAGAAACAACATCACCATGAAACGTTCCCAGTATTAAACATGAATGAAGCGTAAACACAAGCAGGAAAACCGTTATAATATAAAACAGAAAATACTAGGGCTGTCAATCAATCAGATTCATGTCAGGGTAGCTGTGGAGTAATCTCCTTTCATCACCATCCATCACCAATCATCACCATTCATCACCAATAACCACCATTCACCACCATCCATCACTAATCATCACCAATAATCACCATTCATCACCATCCATCATCAATCATCGCCATTCATCACCATCCATCACCAATAACCACCATTCATCACCATCCATCACTAATCATCACCATTCACCACCATCCATCACCATTCACCTCCATTCATCACCATTCATCACCAATAATCACCGTTCTCCACCAATCATCACCAATCATCACCATTCATTACCATCCATCACCAATCATCACCATCCATCACCAATCATCACCATTCATCACCTTTCACCACCATTTATCACCATTGATCATTCATCACCATTCACCACCATTCATCACCAATCATCACCAGTATTCACCGTTCACCACCAATCATCACCAATCATCACCATTCATCACCACTCATTACCATCCATCACCAATCATCACCAATCACCACCATTCATCACCAGTCATCACCAGTAATCACCATTCATAACCAATCATCACCAATCATCACCAATCATCACCATTCATCACCATTCATCACCAATATTCACCGTTCACCACCAATCATCACCAATCACCACCATTCATCACCACTCATCACCATCCATCACCAATCACCACCATTCATCACCAGTAATCACCATTCATAACCAATCATCACCATTCACCACCATCAATCACTAATCATCACCAATAATCACCATTCATCACCATCCATCATCAATCATGTCCATTCATCACCAATAACCACCATTCACCACCATCCATCACTAATCATCACCAATAATCACCATTCATCACCATCCATCACCATTCATCACCTTTCATCACCATCCATCACCAATCATCGCCATTCATCACCATCCATCACCAATAACCACCATTCACCACCATCCATCACTAATCATCGCCATTCACCACTATCCATCACCATTCACCACCATTCATCACCATTCATCACCAATAATCACCGTTCTCCACCAATCATCACCAATCATCACCATTCATTACCATCCATCACCAATCATCACCATCCATCACCAATCTTCACCACCATTCACCACCATTTATCACCATTCATCATTCATCACCATTCACCACCATTCATCACCATTCATCACCAATATTCACCGTTCACCACCAATCATCACCAATCATCACCATTCATCACCACTCACCACCATTCATCACCTGTCATCACCAGTAATCACCATTTCATCACCATTCATCATCCACATTCACCACCATTCATCACCACTCATCACCATATCCCTACACTTCACCCAATCATCACCAATCACCACCATTCCCATCATCACCAGTCCATCACCAGTCATACATCACCACTTCATAACCAATCATCACCAAATCACTTCAACCAATCATCACCATTCATCACCATTCATCACGAATATTCACCGTTCACCACCAATCATCACCAATCATCACCATTCATCACCGATCATCACCATCCATCACCAATCATCACCAATCACCACCATTCATCACCAGTAATCACCATTCATCACCAGTCATCACCATTCATCACCAATCATCACCAATCACCACCATTCATCACCAGTAATCACCATTCATCACCAGTCATCACCATTCATCACCAATCATCACCAATCACCACCATTCATCACCAGTAATCACCATTCATCACCAGTCATCACCATTCATCACCAATCATCACCAATCACCACCATCCATCACCAATCATCACCATTCTGTCGAACGATAAATGACATATAAAGATAAATGACATTATTTACTGTTACAGTTCTAACAATAACTTTGTGTTTTCCTGATATAAGCGGTAGATATATTAATAATTAATATTCTGCTGCTGTCAGTTACACAGTTAAAAGACATATTACAGTTTTTCTCAATTGCTAAAACACTAAACCCTATTGTCTGAACCAAATGCTCCGTTGCTTGAACCCACTGATTGAATCAGTCACTCTTTTGGCAAAACCATAAGCGCTTTTCACCTGTTTAGACAAAACTTGCCAACACATTTTCATTGTGATGCAAAAGTCAAACACAAGTAAAGCACAAAAGTCACTGGTTGAACACAACGGGCCCTAGTTTCGTAGACCAGGCGCAGTCAGCTTTCAGCGCACCTGCGCCGCGCCGACGGGGTGTGTCCGCCTGGACTTTGCAAGTTTCGTGCACCGCGCAGGCTCGCACAGGCACACCTCCCGTCTCGCCCACCGGCGCAAGTGGGATCCGCCAGCTGTGATTCGCATTGAATGAATGGACTTTATTTACGCCTTGCGCCTTGCACTGAAAGTAGACCAGGTCGGAGCTGGCGAGCTTTCAGCGCAGTCTCGGCGAGGCTTTTTGCCACAAAACTTCCGCTACGCCAAGCTGAATCTGTGACGCCTCCCCCTGCTGCGCCCCCACACCCATCTTGGCGCAGGCGATCCACCAAACTGCCAAACTGACGGTGCGCAAGGCTGTGCGGGTCAAAACTTGCACTGCGCCGGCTGCGCCACCCTGCGCCGCCCTGCGCTGCGCCACAAAACTAGGGCCCAACAACTCAAAATTGATCAGACTTGTGGCAAACGATGTGAGGGAACATATATCCAGAGAGCACTGGTTTTTGAGGCACTACAATGGATAGAAATCTGAGAGGAGGAGTTTGTGTGAGAGGTGGTCGAGGAGGTCGAGGTGGTTGAGGTGGTCAGCGAAGACAAAGAACAGTAATATCTGATGAAATCAGAGCTACTGTGATTGACCATGTTCTTGTCCATGGTATGAGCATGAGGGAGGCCGGACAAAGGGTACAACCAAACATCAGTAGATTCACTGTGTCCACCATAATTCGAAGATTTAGAGAAGAGCACAGGTAAATTACCCTTTTTGACATTATAGTGGGGCTGCACGGTGGTGTAGTGGGTAGCACTCTCGCCTCACAGCAAGAGGGTCCCGGGTTCGATCCCCGGGTCAGCCCCGGGTTCCTTCTGTGAGGAGTTTGCATGTTCTCCCCGTGTAAGCGTGGGTTCTCTCCGGGTTCTCCGGCTTCCTCCCACAGTCCAAAGACATGCAGGATGGGGATAGGTTAATTGGTTACTCTAAATTGCCCGTAGGTGTGAATGTGAGCGTGAATGGTTGTTTGTCTCTACATGTCGGCCCTGTGATAGACTGGCGTCCTGTCCAGGGTGTACCCTGCCTTCGCCCAATGACAGCTGGGATCGGCTCCAGCCCCCCCGCGACCCTGAATACTGGATAAGTGGTAGAAAATGGATGGATGGATGGACATTATAGTGTGTAAATGTTGACAGCAATTACTGCATGACTATACTATATACTGTACCACAGTATACTGTAAGTAAATATGTGTTTCAGTACATCACTGTGCCAAGGTACTGTAGTATTGTAATGGAGGGTTAGTCTAGCTGTTTGTAGGCCTAGTATTCCATGTATATTTTTGTACTTTATGTTTACGTAGGCTTTACTGTATACAAGTGCTAAATGCACAAGATTTCTGTTTTTGGTACTTTTATTTTTTACTATGTACAAGTGCTAAATAAACAGGTTTTTTGTTTTGCAACATGCATTTAGCCTACAGTGAACAATGAACATTTATTTCTACCGCTTCATGTCCTGAGCATTGTGTTTTCTATTTCTCTATGTAGTGTTTAGTGACTGCTCTGTAGTGTTTTTAATTTTGATTGACTCGGGGCACGATTTGACAACATAGTTCAGTTTTGAGCACCGATTGAACTGTTTTGAGGTGAGAGTTCAGTTTTGGGTACAGATTAAATTGTTTTGAGTTGAAGGTTTGGTTTGCAAGAAGAGTCTGAGGTTTTGAGAAATGTGTCTTAGCAATCGAGAAAAACTGTAAAGACAAAAAAGCTCAGAGGTCCACCTGGAGTGCTGGTCCACCTTAAAGGTTAGTCCACCTTAAGGGTTCCTGAGCAGCAGTGCTAAAGTCGAGGCTAACTGCCTTCACTCTCTACGTGTTTATTGATTGTTCCATCTTTGGTGTTGAACATGTCGACGGCTTGACGCTTAAATACGTTGCCACTGGAAACGCAGACCGAGTCGACCTTTAACCCTTCCACCTGTTCAAACCTGCAGCCTTTTTCAGGTGAAGCCATGAAAAAGTTTTACCCGACACACACACACAGACAAACACACACACACACCCTGGCGTGGACCAGTGGTGGGCGGGACCTTGCATCCTGGTGTCACGTCAGCCATTTTAATTCCTTCCAGGAACTGTGAGGATTTCCAGCGTGCTAACAATGTGTACTCTCGCATGAGTCACGCTCGCTGCACATCCCTCGCTCTCACCTCCCTCTCTCTCCCCGTGTGTGTGTGTGTGTGTGTGTGTGTGTGTGTGTGTGTGACTCGGCTCTCTGTCCAGACTCCATCATCTCAGCCATCAGGAGCTCAATGTTTCTTTCATGGTGTCGTCGTTGAGGAGTCTGTATCTATGGGCTCATTCAGGCACCGCTCGCCATATTGCCGCTCCGAGTATCGCCGCCGCGCTCACGCCGGCTGTCTGTGAATGCTGCTCCTCTCATGGACCTGAACCTCCAGACCGCCTCGATGCAACAATACTAAAAAGGAACCAGAATAACTTCCATAGTAACGGGAGGAGATGAAATATGATGCTCGTTATGCTGGTGATGTCATCGGCGTGACTGCTTCCTGTTGCTCCATCATGAAAACATCACATTCATTTCAAGAATTAAAAGATGCCTTTTCTTCCGATGTGGCCACGTCCCATTTCAGTTCTGTTTGTAAGCCCTGCCCCTTCCTGTGTCCCCCATGGGACCGTCTTCCAGAATATTTTTTCCCATTTGAATTGTACGACAACTGTGATATTTGTTTGACTTTGAGGTTGAACTGCTCTGTTTATTTGTGTTACTGTTTGTATTTGAGTCTATTATTGTATTTTGTATTTTGCACTATTGTAACCTGTAAACTGTGGGACTCGTACAGGATACCAGGACCACGGTGGACAGGAGGGGGCGGGGCTTGGAGATTGGGCAGGGCTTAGAGGTCAGTCACGACTCTTCATGTTATAGTGAAAACAAATGAAAAATGTTTTTCTTCATTAAAACGTTTTCCTTATTAGGTAAATGAAATATTATGAAGGAACAACAGATTTCTCTGATTATTGAACCAAACGGCGTCGCCACTCTCGTTGCCGTGGGCGCTGGCTGAAGATCAGCTGATCAGAGCAAACACAGCAGCACTGGGAGGGAACTGGTCCAACTGGTTCCCTTGTGGACTCTAGTGATGGTTCATGGATCTTTAAGAGCCCAGTTTCCTTTCAGTTCAGACTAAGCCACCGAGGCACATCACGCTGAAATGACGTTTGCTGAACGTCCTCCTCTCCTCCCCCTCCTCCCCCTCCTCCTCCCTTCCTCCTCCTCCCCCTCCTCCTCATCGTCCTCCTCGTCGTCATCGTCCTCTCCTCCTCCTTTACTCCTCCTCCCCCTCCTCCTCCTCCTTGTCCTCCTTCTCTATTCCTCCTCCCCCTCCTCCTTGTCCTCCTCTTCTCCTCCTCCTCCTCCTCTTCTCCTCCTCCCCCTCCTCCTCGTCCTCCTCCTCTATTCCTCCTCCCCCTCCTCCTTGTCCTCCTCCTCTATTCCTCCTCCCCCCCTCCTCCTCTCCTCCTCCTCCCCCCCTCCTTGTCCTCCTCCTCCTCTTCTTCTCCTCCTCCTCTTCTCCTCCTCCCCCTCCTCCTCTATTCCTCCTCCCCCTCCTCATCTATTCCTCCTCCCCCTCCTCCTCGTCCTCCTCTATTCCTCCGCCCCCTCCTCCTCCTCCCTTCCTCCTCCTCCCCCTCCTCCTCATCGTCCTCTCCTCCTCCTCTACTCATCTTCCCCCTCCTCCTCGTCCTCTATTCCTCCTCACCCTCCTCCTCCCCCTCCTCCTTGTCCCCTCCTCCTCCTCCCCCTCCTCCTTCTCCTCCTCCTCCTTATCCTCCTCCCCCTCCTCCTTGTCCTCCTCCTCCTCTTCTCCTCCTCCTCTACTCCTCCTCCCCCTCCTCCTCGTCCTCCTCTATATCTCCTCCCCCTCCTCCTCATTGTCCTCTCCTCCTCGTCCTCCTCCTCTATTCCTCCTCCTCCTTGTCCTCCTTTTCTATTCCTCCTCCCCCTCCTCCTCCCCTCCTCCTCCTCCTCTCCTCCTCCTCCTTCTCCTCCTCCCCCTCCTCCTTGTCCTCCTCCTCCTCTTCTCCTCCTCCTCTTCTCCCCCTCCTCCTCGTCCTCCTCCTCTATTCCTCCTCACCCTCCTCCTCCCCTTCCTCCTTGTCCCCTCCTCCTCTTCCTCCTCCTCCTTCTCCTCCTCTTCTCCTCCTCCTCATCGTCCTCCCCTTCTCCTCCTCTCCTCCCTCCCCTCCTCCTTGTCCTCCTCCTCTATTCCTCCTCCCCCTCCTCCTCTTCTCCTCCTCCCCCTCCACCTCTCCTCCTCCTCCCCCTCCTCTTCGTCCTCCTCCTCTTCTCCTCCTCCCCCTCCTCCTCTATTCTTCCTCCCCCTCCTCCTCTATTCCTCCTCCCCCTCCTCCTCTTCTCCTCCTCCCCCTCCTCCTCTATTCCTCCTCCCCTCCTCCCCTTCTCCTCCTCCCCCTCCTCCTCGTCCCCCTCCTCCTCTATTCCTCATCCCCCTCCTCCTCTTCTCCTCCTCCCCCTCCTCTATTCCTCCTCCTCTCCTCCTCCCCCTCCTCGTCCTCCTCCTCTCCTCCCCCTCCTCCTCAAATAAAAGACATTTCATTTGGCGTGTTGTCCATTCGAGAGTTACAGGATGAGGAGATATGAAGTTATCACTCAGACGCTGCAGCTGGATGTGAACATTATACAAATATCATCGATTGATGATTTCATTGTGGATTGATTAAAACAAATCACTCGTTGTCGAACGTCATATTTGCGTACATTATTGTGAGAATTAATGTCACCTGATGTGTAAAGGGCTCAAAGGTCTTTAAAGGAAAAGTTCTCTATTTAACGTAGTTCATCATCAGCGTAAGGTTTTATTGTCTGAATACACAGAACTATTCTGCATGAGCCAACCAGAGCTCAAAGTCAGAACGGACCAATCAGAACAGACTCCTGACGCTTTTGTTGTTGAAAGCTAACGGTTGTTTTGCCGTCTAAAGCTAACGGTGATTTTGTCATCTACAGCTAACGTTGGTTTTGTCGTCTAAAGCTAACGGGGGTTTTGTCATCTAAAGCTAACGGTGGTTTTGTCGTCTGAAGCTAATGGTGGTTTTGTCGTCTAAAGCTAACGGTGGTTTTGTCGTCTAAAGTTAACATTGGTTTTGTTGTTGAAAGCTAACGGGGGGTTTTGTCATCTAAAGTTAACGGTGGTTTTGTTGTCTAAACCTAACGGTGGTTTTGTTGTCTAAAGCTAACAGTGGTTTTGTCGTCTAAAGCTAACGGTGGTTTTGTTGACTAAAGCTAACGGTGGTTTTGTCGTCTAAAGCTAACGGTTGTTTTATCGTCTAAAGTTAACGGTGGTTTTGTCGTATAAAGCTAACATTGGTTTTGTTGTTGAAAGCTAACAGGGGTTTTGTCGTCTAAAGCTAACGTTGGTTTTATCGTCTAAAGCTAACGGTGGTTTTGTCGTATAAAGCTAACATTGGTTTTGTCAAATAAAGCTAACAGTGGTTTTGTCGTCTAAAGCTAACATTGGTTTTGTTGTTGAAAGCTAACGGGGGTTTTGTCGTCTAAAGCTAACGTTGGTTTTATCGTCTAAAGCTAACGGTGGTTTTGTCGTATAAAGCTAACATTGGTTTTGTTGTTGAAAGCTAACGGGGGTTTTGTCGTCTAAAGCTAACGTTGGTTTTATCGTCTAAAGCTAACGGTGGTTTTGTCGTATAAAGCTAACATTGGTTTTGTCAAATAAAGCTAACGGTGGTTTTGTCGTCTAAAGCTAACATTGGTTTTGTTGTTGAAAGCTAACGGTGGTTTTGTCGTCTAAAGCTAACAGTGGTTTTGTCGACTAAAGCTAACGGTGGTTTTGTTGTATAAAGCTAACATTGGTTTTGTTGTTGAAAGCTAACGGGGGTTTTGTCATCTAAAGATAACGGTGGTTTTGTCGTCTGAAGCTAACGGTGGTTTTGTCGTCTGAAGCTAACGGTTGTTTTGACGTCTAAAGCTAACGGTGGTTTTGTCGTATAAAGCTAACATTGGTTTTGTTGTTGAAAGCTAACGGGGGTTTTGTCGTCTAAAGCTAACGTTGGTTTTATCGTCTAAACCTAACAGGGGTTTTGTCGTCTAAAGCTAACGTTGGTTTTATCGTCTAAACCTAACGGTGGTTTTGTCGTCTAAAGCTAACGTTGGTTTTATCGTCTAAACCTAACGGTGGTTTTGTCGTCTAAAGCTAACGTTGGTTTAGTAGTGTAATGTTCTGCAGACTGACTGAAATAAAAACATGGACAGTAACGATGCTTCCAATTGAAATACTTTAGTCTGAAAGTCATCCAACAGTGTTATAAGTTATAATAATGCAACTCTTTGACGAAGAGCCGGTTTGAGGTTTCGTAGAAACAAACGACGGCGATGCGTTTGAATCCTTGGAGCATTGGCGTTCGGCTGCCGCTCTGTCGGCAGTCACCAGGGTTACGTAGAGGTGGACTTGGTGCTGCTCTGCCAGCCGGTTGCCGTGGACACAGAGGGAACTGTGTGCTGCTGCAGGTACAGGTGAGCCTCTCGTCAGTGCCACACAGACCTGGTCCAGTTCAGTCCCAGAGCCAGAGGGTTCAGTTAGCTACATCCTCAGTCTGTTTCCTTCAAAACATCCGCTGCATGAATTAGACATCTTATTTACCCAGCAGCCCCCGCTCCCTCTCCTCCTCCCCCCCGCCCGTCTCACCCCTCCCCTGTCTCTCTTCAGAAGAAGGAAGGTGCTTTAGAGGTCTCTGGTTGCTGTGGTGGTTCTCTGAAAAACCACGATGACTCAAAGAGCCCTCTGACTTCCAAACAGGAAAAAAGGACGGATCAGAATAGAAAACGGTTATTTTGGTCATTTAACAGAGAACTTCTAGCTTTGACAGAAATAAACACGACTACAATTATTAGCTTGACTGGGAAATAAAATCATTACTTTCAATGTCGCATTGCAAGGTAACCTGTTGAGTTTTGACCAGTAGAGGTGCTAGACAGCAGGTTTTTATTGATTTTGTTTCATGCATACGTGATGCAACAGCAATAAACTGTAACTACATTAATACGATCTCCTTTAAGAGGGAAGCTTCACTGAAATAATACCACCTTAAAAAACAGATCAAAATCAACGTGAATTCATAAGTATTATGTTTTATATGAAATATAATTGGTTTTGTTGTCTAACGCTAACGTTGGTTTTGTCGTCTAAAGCTAAAGTTGGTTTTGTTATCTAAAGCTTACATCGGTTTTGATGATCAAAGCTAACGTTGGTTTTGTCGTCTCAAGCTAACATTGGTTTTGTCGTCTTAAGCTAACGTTGGTTTTGTTGTCTGAAGCTAACGTTGGTTTTGTAGTCTTAAGCTAACGTTGGTTTTGTTGTCTAAAGCTAACGTTGGTTTTGTTGATTAAAGCTAACGTTGGTTTTGTCATCTAAAGCTAATGTTGGTTATGTTGTCTAAAGCTAACGTTGGTTTTGTCGTCTTAAGCTAACGTTGCTTTTGTTGTCTAAAGCTAACGGTGGTTTTGTCGTCTAAAGCTAATGTTGGTTTTGTCATCTTAAGCCAACGTTGGTTTTAAGGTGGAAAAAAATGAAAGATTCGTCTCCATGTTCACGAATGAAAAGATGAAATATAAATCATGTCTTTGCTGCTGTGAGACTGTTTCATTACTTTAAGGCCCAAAAAGGAGAAATGTTGAACTATGTAACTATACTTAAAATTAATACAATGTTGTCACATCCTACTTGACTCACGGAGTCCTTCTGCTCCTAAAAGGCTCGGCGGTTCGATTCCCTGGAATGTCACCGCCCTGATTATTTCTCTCATTAAACACTAACAAGCAGTCGTCACTAAATCGCAGCCTAAAAATATAATTTCCTCTCCGTAAATCCTCCTCACGCTCACACTGACTGAGCAGCAATCAAAGAGCATTTAATTTTAGTCTCTTCTGGCCGGTCAGCGGTACAAAGGTAGCAGTGTGAGCTGGAGGCCGGAGGGAACACAGCCGGTATTTATAGGGAGGAAAGGAGCACCGATGGAGGAGGAGGAGGCGGCATCTTCGAGAGAAGGAGGATATTTTATATATATATACTGTATAAATATATATATATATATGTATATATATATAGACTTGAGGATCTTTGAAACTGCAATAACTGATTTTTTGGGTCACTTGGGGGCAGCAGACACACATTTCGGACACAACATTGACCTTTTACAGTTTTTCTCGATTGCTAAGACACATTTCTCGAAGCTCCTTTTTCTCTAAACTGTGAACACAAAACACAATTTTCAAGCTACATTCACAAAACCTCAGACTCTTCTTGCAAAACCAAACTTTCAACTCAAAACAGTTCAATCGGTGCTCAAAACTGAACTCTCACCTCAAAACAGTTCAATTGGTGCTCAAAACTGAACTATGTTGTCAAATCGTGCCCCGAGTCAATCAAAATTAAAAACACTACAGAGCAGTCACTAAACACGACATAGAAAAATAGAAAACACAATGCTCAGGACATGAAGCTGTAGAAATAAATGTTCATTCTTCACTGTAGGCTAAATGCATGTTGCAAAACAAAAAACCTGTTTAGTTAGCACTTGTACATAGTAAAAAATAAAAGTACCAAAAACAGAAATCCTGTGCATTTAGCACTTGTATACAGTAAGCCTACGTAAACATAAAGTACAAAAATATACATGGAATACAAGGCCTAGAAACAGTTAGACTCACCCTCCATTACAATACTACAGTACATTGGCACAGTGATGTACTGAAACATATATTTACTTACAGTATACTGTGGTACAGTATATAGTATAGTCATGCAGTAATTGCTGTCAACATTTACACACTATAATGTCAAAAAAGGTAATTTACCTGTGCTCTTCTCTAAATCTTGGGTTTATGGTGGACACAGTGAATCTACTGATGTTTGGTTGTACCCTTTGTCCGGCCTCCCTCATGCTCATACCATGGACAAGAACATAGTCAATCACAGTAGCTCTGATTTCATCAGATATTACTGTTCTTTGTCTTCACTGACCACCTCGACCACCTCGACCTCCTCGACCAACTTGACCACCTCGACCTCCTCGACCACTTCAATCTCCTCGACCTCCTCGACCACCTCGACCTCCTCGACCACCTCTCACACGAACTCCTCCTCTCAGATTTCTATCCATTGTAGTGCCTCACAAACCAGTGCTCTCTGAATATATGCTCCCTCACATCGTTAGCCACAAGTGTGATCAATTTTGAGTTGTTGTGTTCAACCCGTGACACCTGTGCTGTACTTGTGTTTGACCTTTGCCACCTGCGCTCACCATTATGCAACACAGGTGCATCACAATGAAAATGTGTTGGCAATTTGTGTCTAAACAGGTGAAAAGTGCTTATGGTTTTGCCAAAAGTGTGAGTGATTCAATCAGTGGGTTCAGGCAACAGAGCATTTGGTTCAGACAATAGGGTTTAGTGTTTTAGCAATTGAGAAAAACTGTAAGTTGGTAGGTCATCTTGTTAGCAACCAGTACATTACTACTACATCTGGCAGCAACATTAGCGCTCAGTTGTCTTCCTGTTTTTGTGACGAAGGTCCGTCAGGATTTTTTTTCGTTTAGCTCTGTGTTTGGTCTCCGCCAAGTCCTGGCGGAAACATGCCACTGTAGATGATCTACGATGTTCACGATGTTAACGATGGCCACCAGCTCATCTGTTTGTTGCAAAGCAGCTAAAAAGCAATAAACAATAAGCTTTTTACAGAGAAAGTACGCCACCAACGGAAACTCAAACTTCGTAAATAGACGCTGCGGTGCGATCTTTGGTGTTAACAGAATATATATATATATATATATATATATTAGAATATATACTTATATTCTATAATATAATACATACTTCTCTTCTATAATATAATATACACTTCTATTCAATAATATAATATATAGTTCTATTCTATAATATAATATATACTTCTCTTCTATAATATATAATTATACTCATTATTAATAATAATGATTATAATAATCATAATATTAATATTATTATTATTAATAATAATAATAATAATAATAATGATCATGTTGTGTGTAAATGGTCTGAACTCTTCTATTATAGAATATATACTTCTATTCTATAATATAATTCCTACTTCTCTTCTATAATATAATATACACTCCTATTCAATAATATAATATATACTTCTTTTCTATCATATAATATATACTTCTCTTCTATAATATATAATTATACTTATTATTATTATTATTATTATTATTATTATTATTAATAATAATGATCATGTTGTGTGTAAATGGTCTGAACTCTTCTATTATAGAATATATACTTCAATTCTATAATATAATTCATACTTCTCTTCTATAATATAATATACACTTCTATTCAATAATATAACATATACTGCTATTCTATCATATAATATATACTTCTCCAATATAATATAAAATTATACTTATTATTAATAATAATAAGAATAATAATAATGATTATAATAATAACAGCTGGGATCGGCTCCAGCCCCCCCGTGACCCTGAATAAAGGATAAGCGGTAGACAATGGATGGATGATTATAATAATCATAATATTTATATTATAATAATAATAATAATAATCATGTTGTGTGTAAATGGTCTGAACTCTTCTATTATAGAATATATACTTCTATTCTATAATATAAGACATACTTCTCTTCTATAATATGATATACACTTCTATTCAATAATATAATATATACTTCTATTCAATAATATAATATATACTTCTCTTCTATAATATATAATTATACTTATTATTGTTAATAGGGGCTGCACGGTGGTGTAGTGGGTAGCACTCTCGCCTCACAGCGAGAGGATCCTGAGTTCGATTCCCGGGTCGACCCGGGTTCCTTCTGTGTAAAGTTTGCATGTTCTCCCCGTGTAAGCGTGGTTCTCTCCGGGTTCTCTGGCTTCCTCCCACAGTCCAAAGACATGCAGGATGGGGATAGGTTAATTGATGACTCTAAATTGCCCGTAGGTGTGAATGTGAGCTACCAACACCAAATGCAGTTGGAACCCAAGGGCCTGGGCTGCACAAGATTTCTGCCTAAAAGCCTATTAAGGCAGTTTTTTCTCGCCACTGTCGCTGTAACGCTTGCCCCTGGGTGATGTTGGGAATTTGAAATTGTGTTGACTCTTGAAATTTTGTGCGTATTCTAGTCCTGCTCAATAGGTTAAGTGTCCTGAGATGACTCTGTTGTGATTTGACACTATAAATAAAATTGAATTGAATTGAATTGAATTGAATTGAAATGAATTGAATAGTTGTCTGTCTATACATGTCTCCCTGTGATAGACTGGTAACCTGTCTGTCTCTACATGTCTCCCTGTGATAGACTGGTTACCTGTCTGTCTCTACATGTCTCCCTGTGATAGACTGGTTACCTGTCTGTCTATACATGTCTCCCTGTGATAGACTGGTAACCTGTCTGTCTCTACATGTCTCCCTGTGATAGACTGGTTACCTGTCTGTCTCTACATGTCTCCCTGTGATAGACTGGTTACCTGTCTGTCTCTACATGTCTCCCTGTGATAGACTGGTTACCTGTCTGTCTCTATATGTCTCCCTGTGATAGACTGGTTACCTGTCTGTCTCTACATGTCTCCCTGTGATAGACTGGTTACCTGTCTGTCTCTACATGTCTCCCTGTGATAGACTGGTTACCTGTCTGTCTCTACATGTCTCCCTGTGATAGACTGGTTACCTGTCTGTCTCTACATGTCTCCCTGTGATAGACTGGTTACCTGTCTGTCTCTACATGTCTCCCTGTGATGGACTGGTTACATGTCTGTCTCTACATGTCTCCCTGTGATAGACTGGTTACCTGTCTGTCTCTACATGTCTCCCTGTGATAGACTGGTTACCTGTCTGTCTCTACATGTCTCCCTGTGATAGACTGGTTACCTGTCTGTCTCTACATGTCTCCCTGTGATAGACTGGTTACCTGTCTGTCTATACATGTCTCCCTGTGATAGACTGGTTAACTGTCTGTCTCTACATGTCAGCCCTGTGATAGACTGGTTACCTGTCTGTCTCTACATGTATCCCTGTGATAGACTGGTTACCTGTCTGTGTCTACATGTCAGCCCTGTGATGGACTGGTTACCTGTCTGTCTCTACATGTCTCCCTGTGATAGACAGGTTACCTGTCTGTCTCTACATGTCTCCCTGTGATAGACAGGTTACCTGTCTGTCTCTACATGTCTCCCTGTGATAGACTGGTTACCTGTCTGTCTCTACATGTCTCCCTGTGATAGACTGGTTACCTGTCTGTCTCTACATGTCTCCCTGTGATAGACTGGTTACCTGTCTGTCTCTACATGTCTCCCTGTGATAGACTGGTTACCTGTCTGTCTATACATGTCTCCCTGTGATAGACTGGTTACCTGTCTGTCTCTACATGTCTCCCTGTGATAGACTGGTTACCTGTCTGTCTCTACATGTCAGCCCTGTGATGGACTGGTTACCTGTCTGTCTCTACATGTCTCCCTGTGATAGACTGGTTACCTGTCTGTCTCTACATGTCTCCCTGTGATAGACAGGTTACCTGTCTGTCTCTACATGTCTCCCTGTGATAGACTGGTTACCTGTCTGTCTCTACATGTCTCCCTGTGATAGACTGGTTACCTGTCTGTCTCTACATGTCTCCCTGTGATAGACTGGTTACCTGTCTGTCTCTACATGTCTCCCTGTGATAGACTGGTTACCTGTCTGTCTCTACATGTCTCCCTGTGATAGACTGGTTACCTGTCTGTCTCTACATGTCTCCCTGTGATAGACTGGTTACCTGTCTGTCTCTACATGTCTCCCTGTGATAGACTGGTTACATGTCTGTCTCTACATGTCTCCCTGTGATAGACTGGCGTCCTGTCCAGGGTGTACCCTGCCTTCGCCCAATATCAGCTGGGATCGGCTCCAGCCCCCCCGTGACCCTGAATACAGGATAAGTGGTAGACAATGGATGGATTATTATTAATAATAATGATAATAATAATGATAATATTTATATTGTTATTATTATTATTAATAATAATGATCGTGTGCGTAAATGGTCTGAACGTTGATGCGTCAGTAATATAAAGTCCTTCCTGGTCTGTTCTGCTGCCCACCCCCCTCCTGTTCATTGTTCAGGTGGCGGCGGGTTAATGGTTAACGGAGGAACGGTGACATTTCACCGCCATTATTCATCGCTGCTTTGTTACCGCGCCGATGACCAGTGTTCTCTGTTTGCTCTTCGATGCAGGGATGGAGGGATGGATGGGGCGGGGTGAGGAAGAGGAGGGGGGAGGGAGGCAGGGGGAGGAGGAGGAGAGGAGGAGGAGGAAGAGGAGGATTACTGGGAGAGAGTGAGGTTTGAAGCAACACTAAAGAGTTTTTAGTGCCTTAAAATAATGTTTCCAAAATAGTTTCAGTGGTTTATCACCTGAAAACCGGGTGAAAGGCACTTCTGCATTCCCTCTGCAGCCGTCTATCGGCTGTAACCACACTATGTAACTTTGCCTCGTCGGGTAGTGTTTTTGTAGTTCTAATGAGACTACCAATTTGACCTGCTTTACGGCTAGCGTGACAAAAGCCGGTAGGCGGAGGCTCTGCGTGGAGATCAGTGGGAGAACACCCGGCAGGTGCGTGGAAGATACCTGCAGCTAGGTAGTTTTTAAATCAGACTGTCCTCCTCGAGAAAACGACCACATAGGTCGTGTGTCAAGCACCGAATTACGACCATATGTTACGTTTCAAAATAGCGCGCCCTCTAGCGGTCAAGTAAATATCGACACTCCGGTGTCTCAGACGATCGCCCCCCCCCCCACACGTCGACCTAAACCTACCCCGATTCCACGACATCACAGTGTGCATCTGTGTACAAAACATTGTCGATTATTGTATTGGCTCATGTTAGCTAAGGCGTTAGCTATTGTGCTAATATATATGTAGCTATCGCTATGGCTCATGTTAGCTAATCTTAGCTAAGGCGTTAGCTACTCTACCTCATCACTGGACATCGTTCAAATCGCTCGTCGTTTCCAGAGCCCGTGCATACAAACAAATAACGTGCATGCGACGGTATATGGGGTCAGTTCAGTCTCATTAATAATTAATGCACAGAGAAGGATTCACAAATGTATTTTGTGATTTATATATAAATGACTAAATACATTTCGTTTTAAATAAATGTAATATAAATCCATATGAATTAAAAAAAATATTTGCAATTTTATTAATATATAAACTGCATTTATATACAAACTGTTAAACTTGAATTTAAAAGACGCTTTGCATTTGTGAACTTGTTTGCATTTGTTCGTGAACTGGTCTGCATTTGTTTGTGGATTTTTGAGACTCTCCTGACGTGGCTGGATTCACAAATGCATTTTTTTCAACAAGGAACTCTCTGTAGCCAATCAGATGCCTCCCTCGTTTTCAGCCAATCACATGACTGCATTCCCACGAGGGGTACCTAACCATGGTCAGAGCACAGCTTTTTCTCTGCGCAATATTTTTTTAATTCATATATTTATGGATTTATATTACATTTATCCATCCATCCATTTTCTACCGCTTATCCTGTATTAAGGGTCACGGGGGGGCTGGAGCCAATCCCAGCTGTCATTGGGCGAAGGCAGGGTACACCCTGGACAGGACGCCAGTCTATCGCAGGGCCGACATGTAGAGACAAACAACCATTCACACTCACATTCACACCTACGGGACATTTAGAGTCACCAATTAACCTATCCCCATCCTGCATGTCTTTGGACTGTGGGAGGAAGCCGGAGGACCCGGAGAGAACCCACGCTTACACGGGGAGAACATGCAAACTCCACACAGAAGGAACCCGGGCCGACCCGGGAATCGAACCCAGGACCCTCTTGCTGTGAGGCAGGAGTGCTACCCACTACCCCACCGTGCAGCCCTATATTACATTTATTTAAAACGAAATGTATTTATGAGAAGAGAGTAATTTATATATAAATCACAAAATACATTTGTGAATCCTTCTCTGAGCATTCATTATTAATGAGACTGAACTGACCCCATAAAGGAAGGCTAAATTATTTACGATGGCAGTAATGGACAATTCCACTTCCAACCTGTAGGGGGACCGAAGAGGAAAAGTTCTTAAGTGAGACGAAGGTTTTCTCACCAACAAGCTTCAGTTTCATTGTTTGTGTTTTAGTTGAACTTTTCTTCAGATTTCTTTCTCTCTAACGTACGCACACACACACACACACATGCTGTGTATTCAACAACATGGCGGCTGCAGGACAGCATCCCCTCCACAGATCAGCTTCCTGTCATCATGAAGCGTTGCCATCGCTCACAAGGACGTCGTTCACAATAGACGCCTTCTATTAGCAGGGGATAGATCGGAAACATAGGAGAGAGAGGGGGTGTGACATGCAGTAAAGGACCTCCGGCCAGGATTCGAACCGGGGTCGGCTGCGTATGTACGTTCGTACATGGCATGCGCTCTAATCACCCACAAGGATGTCTTTGTAGCGGCTGTTCTGTCTTCATGACAAAAGGAGAAAGGAGGAAATGTAAAATCTCTCGAGTCTTCGAGTCTCAGAGTCTTTGAGTCTTCGAGTCTCAGAGTCTTCAAGTCTCAGTCTTAGAGTCTCAGAGTCTTCAAGTCTAAGAGTATTCGAGTCTTTGAGTCTCAGTCTTCAAGTCTCAGTCTTCGAGTTTCAGAGTCTTCAAGTCTCAGTCTCAGAGTCTTCGAGTCTCAGAGTCTTCCAGTTTCAGAGTCTTCGAGTCTCAGAGTCTTCCAGTTTCAGAGTCTTTGAGTCTCAGAGTCTTCAAGTCTTCGAGTCTCAGAGTCTTCGAGTCTCAGAGTCTTCGAGTCTCAGAGTCTTCAAGTCTTTGAGTCTCAGAGTCTTCAAGTCTTCGAGTCTCAGAGTCTTCAAGTCTTCGAGTTTCAGAGTCTTCGAGTCTCAAAGTCTTCAAGTCTAAGGGCCCTAGTTTCGTGGCGCAGTGCAGGGCAGCGCAGGGTGGCGGAGCCGGCGTAATGCAAGTTTCGACCCCCGCAGCCTTGGCGTAGCGGAAGTTTTGTGGCAAAAAGCCTCGCCGAGACTGCGCTGAAAGCTCGCCAGCTCCAACCTGGTCTACTCTCAGCGCAAGGCGCAAGGCGTAAATAAAGTCCATTGATTCAATGCGAATCACAGCTGGCGGAGTGGAAGTTTGGCTGGCGGAGTGGAAGTTTGGCGGACCGGCGCGCAGTGCGTACACTTCACCGAGACCTCACAGGCAGGTTTCCACAGTTCCAGGCACATTTAAATGCAATAAATAATCACAACAAACACTATTTAATGCAACTAATGAATCAACACGTGAATTTATATCTATATAGATTGTCCCGTCACATCTGACGTCAGATCAAAGGCGGATGGCACGCGTAACGGAAACTCAGCCTCTCGGACCAAAACATCTCCCTCTCTCTCTCCTGTTTCTTATAATATCAGCATTGTTATTATTATGATACGCACGCACAGCGCGTAATGCGCGTGGTGGGAGCGGCGGCGCTGCTTCTGTCATCGGGTTGTCAAGTGACGGAACTTGCACTGAACCTCCCCTAACGCATTAAAGGTGAGGAGAGGAGCTCATTTGATTGGTGAAGATCTGAATCGGCTGTATTAATCCCAGTCCACGCCTCGTCTCCTCCTCGTCTCCCACTCACGCCTTCTTCTCCTCCCTCTTTCCCATTTGTGCGGGTGGGCGTGACGGGAGGCGTACCCGCGCGAGCCTGCGCGATGCAAGAAACTTGCAAAGTCCAGGCGGACACACCCCGTTGGCGTGGCGCAGGTGCGCCGCGCGCTGACTACGCCTGGTCTACGAAACTAGGGCCCTAAGAGTCCAAGAGTTTCAGAGTCTTCAAGTCTCCAAGCCGACTGAAACACAAACGTTGAAGTGGACTTCCTGGTTCATGGCTCAGTGGCACCTGAAGAAAAAAACTGGAAAACACAGAAGCATTATAACACATTATATGTGTGTGTGTGTGTGTGAGTGTTATAACTGGTATGTTCTTACTTAGCACACGCACACACAGTCACACACACACAGAACAATGGCGGCTGACAAGAGACGATGGGATGGGATCTATTGTCTGTTCTGTTTACTCACAGACTCACCTGCACTGAGCTAACAGAGCTGCTCTGTCTGTAGGGGGGGCACACACACACACACACACACACACCAGCAGGTCGGTGTTGGGATAAAACTGCGTTGTAACTGACGTTGTTTTAATGACGACAGACACGAACAAATTAACATGAAAAAGAAGATTGAATATTATTAATTATTATGATTTTTCGAGCTGCAGCACTGGAACATTAAATCACGTGTGTGTGTAGTCACACCTGGGTGTCCTGGGTGGTTCTGGGTAAAGGGGCGGGTCTATGGAGGAGGAGGTTCTTTGAGGCTTTTACTGAACAAACACAGTTTCCAGGTCTTGATGGATCAGTTGGAAGCCTGAGAGCGACCCGGCCCCGACACCCCCACCCTGAACCAGCCCCACCCTTATTTGATCACCGGGGGGGGGGGGGGGGGGGGGGGGGGGGGCTGCAGCTCATACAATCGTCTCTACATAGTTCATCAGGATTAAACTCATCATGTGATTCTGTTACTTCCAGATGTTTTATGTGTGTAATATAATAACAATGATAAGAAAAAATAATAAACAATAATAATAGCAGTAATAATAATGATAATAATAATAACAGTAATAATAATAACAATAAATGAGGTCCTACTGGTAACTGTAGTTTTGAGCAAATATTACTCTAACAGACGTTAGAGAACGTAGTTTATTCATTGTCACATGATGAGTTTATTTATGAAAAAGGATCCCGATGAACTTCATATGAACGTTGTTTTAGAGACAAAAAGAAACTGATCTGGATCCAGGTCCACAACAGATGAGTAGTTTTTAGTAGCTGATCTGGATCCAGGTCCACAACAGATGAGTAGGTTTTAATAGCTGATCTGGATCCAGGTCCACAACAGGTGAGTAGGTTTTAGTAGCTGATGTGGATCCATGTCCAGAACAGGTGAGTAGGTTTTAGGAGGTTATCTGGATCCAGGTCCAGATTAAAGCTTTTAATAAAAAGAGCCTGTTGGTTTAGTGAGACGACTGGGATCTGGAGGCCTCGAGTCCGAGTCTTTGTTGTTCGGGGGATGGGCCGCCTGCCAGCTGATAGCAGCAGGGCATACCTGCTGATTAATGATTGGTCAGCCCCCCCCTCGCCCACAGAGTCCAGCATCGCAGGAACCCAACCTCGCGTTGTTTTAGGGGAAGAGCATCGCTGGGCAAAGGCAGGTTCACCTGGACAGCTACCCAGACCACCACAGGTCACCATGGTGCACCATGGTCCACTAGGCTCCACCACGGTCCACCACGGTGCACTAAGGTCAACCACGGTCCAGCATGGTCCACCATGGTCCACCACACAAACGTGTTGGACTGTGGAAACCGGAGAAGAACCCAGCATGCAAACACCACACAGAAGGAACCCGAACCCGAACTCAGACCTGGGGGGGCACCAACACTGCCCCCCCCCCCCCCCCTGGTTTTGGAGCGAAACAAGAGCAACTCACTGGGAGACCTGAAAGTGCAGCGTTGTGGGTCGGGCAGTGACCTCGGGGTTGTCTGGGCCGATAAAAGGAAGTCCTGGTTAATGTGTAACCGTGGCGATGTGGCCCGGCGCAACAGGTGGGCGGGTGGGGGGGGGGGGGGGGGGGCAGGATACACACTGATAAGAGGTTTAGGGGCAGCAACAGACTGGAGCTTTGTTCCAGTAAGAGACTCTGAGCCAGATCCACCATGAGGACCTGATGAGGGTTCACTATCACAATGACCATGATAGTAGTGGTAAAGGTACTAGCAGTACTACTTATAGTAGTTGTAGTAGTAGTAGTAGTAAAGTAAGTCCTATGCTTTACTTCTGGAAAATGAAATATTTTAACATATTTCTTTTGAGTCTTCGAGGGAAACTAATGAAATACATAAATATGATGCATTTCTATAAACCCGACTCCGAGTAGCAGTAGTATGGTAGTATAAATACTAACATTAGAAGTAGCAGTAGTATTGTAGTATAAATACTAACATTAGAAGTAGCAGTAGTATGGTAGTATAAATACTAACATTAGAAGTAGCAGTAGTATTGTAGTATAAATACTAACATTAGAAGTAGCAGTAGTATTGTAGTATAAATACTAACATTAGAAGTAGCAGTAGTATTGAGTATAAATACTAACATTAGAAGTAGCAGTAGTTTGTAGTATAAATACTAACATTAGAAGTAGCAGTAGTATTGAGTATAAATACTAACATTAGAAGTAGCAGTAGTATTGTAGTATAAATACTAACATTAGAAGTAGCAGTAGTATGTCAGTATAAATACTAACATTAGAAGTAGCAGTAGTATGAGTATACATACTACACATTAGAAGTAGACAGTAGATGTGCAGTATAACATAGCTAACATTTAAGTAGCAGTAGTATTGAGTATAATACTAACATTAGAAGTAGCAGTAGTATTGCAGTATAAACACTAACATTAGAAGTAGCAGTAGTATTGCCGTATAAAACTAACATTAGAAGTAACAGTAGTATTGGCAGTATAAATACTAACATTAGAAGTAGCAGTAGTATTGGGGGCAGTATAAATGCTAACAGTTTAGAAGTAGCAAAGTAGTATTGTAGTATAAATACTAACATTAGAAGTCAGCAGTGAGGTACTGTGAGGGTATAAATACTAACATTAGAAGTAGCAGTAGTATGGTAAGGTATAAGAGTACTAACATTAGAAGTAGCAGTAGTATTGTAGTATAAATACTAACATTAGAAGTAGCAGTAGTATTGTAGTATAAATACTAACATTAGAAGTAGCAGTAGTACTTGCAGTATAAATGCTAACATTAGAAGTAGCAGTAGTATTGTAGTATAAATACTAACATTAGAATTAGCAGTAGTATTGCAGTATAAATACTAACATTAGAAGTAGCAGTAGTATTGTAGTATAAATACTAACATTAGAAGTAGCAGTAGTATGGTAGTATAAATACTAACATTAGAAGTAGCAGTAGTATTGTAGTATAAATACTAACATTAGAAGTAGCAGTAGTATTGTAGTATAAATACTAACATTAGAAGTAGCAGTAGTATTGTAGTATAAATACTAACATTAGAAGTAGCAGTAGTATTGCAGTATAAATACTAACATTAGAAGTAGCAGTAGTGTTGTAGTATAAATACTAACATTAGAAGTAGCAGTAGTATTGCAGTATAAATACTAACATTAGAAGTAGCAGTAGTATTGTAGTATAAATACTAACATTAGAAGTAGCAGTAGTATGGTAGTATAAATACTAACATTAGAAGTAGCAGTAGTGTTGTAGTATACATACTAACATTAGAAGTAGCAGTAGTATTGCAGTATAAATACTAACATTAGAAGTAGCAGTAGTATTGTAGTATAAATACTAACATTAGAAGTAGCAGTAGTATTGCAGTATAAATACTAACATTAGAAGTAGCAGTAGTATTGCAGTATAAATACTAACATTAGAAGTAGCAGTAGTATTGTAGTATAAATACTAA
>CM056828.1:107500-272500 GCA_029853015.1 Chelidonichthys spinosus | reverse complement strand
TTGTTATTATTATATATAAAACAAACATGATCAGGAATCAATTAATCCGATCCTGATCCAGGAAGATGTCTCCCACTGCGCCCATCGGACCCGCCCTCCTCCTCACAGGGACTCAGGTGGTCATGTGACCCTTGTGGTCTTAAAGGTCCTGGTCTGTTTGTCTGGAGTCTTAAACGGAACAAAAACACGCTTCAACACAACAATAGTGAAGAAAAGCTTCGCCTTCGTGGTCCGGCTTTAAGGCTCTAAGGGTTAAAGAGATGACCCCCCCCCCCCCCACCGCCCACGCCCCCCATCCCACACAGACCTGGTTCGACCGGACTGGGTAATCAGTTACCTGCTCTATCTGATCTGCACACAAAGTCCACGTTGGACCCGGGTCCCTTTTATTCATGTTGATGTTTCTGATTAAAGAGTTCAAACATTGAGATCAGAATCAACCAACTTCAGTTCTACTTATCATATTAATATAATATTAAACCCAAACCACAACCTTAGACCTCCACCAGGATCCAGCCCACCACCATAACCTTAGACCTCCACCAGGATCCAGCCCACCACCACAACCTTAGACCTCCACCAGGATCCAGCCCACGCCGTCCCACGCTAGTGACCGAGTCCAGTTCAGGACAGAACAAACTGGCAGTCAAAATCAATTCCTCCTAGTTTTATTCTCCACATCAACCAGAGTTTAGTTTCACTTTAAGGTCGATCTAGTTTCTACATGGACCTGAATCCATCAGACCTGAACCAGGTTTGTTGTCAGAATGTTATCAGTCTAAGTTGAGCAACTTTGACCTGAAGGAATGTTTGTTATGGAGCGAGAGAGGTGTGGTCCAGGTGTGTGTGTGTGTGTGTGTGAGAGAGAGAGAGAGAGAGAGAGAGAGAGAGAGAGAGAGAGAGAGAGAGAGAAAGTGTGTGTGTTGTAGACCTCAAGTGAAAAACATCTGGAAAGTCAGAACCTCAGACCTGGTTTGTGGTCTACAGTTTTGAAGTCTTGAGTTCAGCATTTAGTGAAGGAAGTGACCATATTTGGAGTGTGGAGGAGCGACGGGTGGATCTGATCCCCTAGTAGCATCCTTACTGGATCTGGATCCATGTGGATTCTGGCGTGAAGCTGCTAACAAAGTTCATAACTCAAGGTCAACTTTACAGCTAAGTGCTGAAGTCATCTTAGTAGCTAACAAGCATTGGTAGCATGGTAGTGACCTGTCAATCAGTAGTTAAGCCCCGCCCCCTAAAGCATCCCCTGCTTTCTGGTCTGGTGGACTCTAAATGGACCATAATGTACTAAATGAACATCATGCTGGATTGAAGAAGACTTGAAACTAGAGATTGAGACCATAAACTCATGTTTAGAGTCACCCCCTGGTGGCCAGCAGGGAGAATGCAGCTTTAAGGACCTTCAACTTCACTGTTCAGAACCGGATGTTTCTGCTGGTCTGGACTTGGTTTTAGGGTTCCGGGTGAGAAGTGGAGTTGGTGAGGTCAGAGACTCAAAAAGGCAAACAGTCAGTTAGTTGGGCGGCGACTCGTCGCACGCCGCCGCTTCACTTCCTGTTCCACATCCTTTAACTGCACGGATGCTGCAGTGTGTTTGTGTGCGTGTGTTAGTGTGTGTGTGTATTTGTGTGTGTGGAAGGGTGTGTGTGTGTGTGTGTGTGTGTGTGTGTGTGTGTGCATGCATGTGTGTGTGTGCATGCATGTGTGTGTGTGTGTGTGTGTGTGTGTGTGTGTGCATGTGTTTGTGTGTGTGTGTGTGTGTGTGTGAATGACTAATGAGTCAGTACATCAGGTCCTAAACTGTCTTTAACAAACAGCTTCTAAACCGATGACAGCTTTTCTTCAGCCGACCTTTGCAGTGTTGCATTATGGGACAAAAAACGTTCTTCAATGAAGCTGCATCAGAAAATTCACCAGGATTTAAGAGTGCTGATACGTGAAATTTTCTCTGATGTTTCCAGTAATGATAGTAACGATATTAACTGGAGATACAAATATAATAATAATATTTCTACCTAATAATAATCTACCTTCAAACACTGGTCAAACCTCATGCCCCGAAGCGAGCACTTCGAGCACTCCTCTACTTCAGCTGGCCGGCTGGTACCACCATCGCTGAAATCAAACAAATGTCGCTCAGCAAAGTCCAGACTCTTCTCTGTTCTGGTCCTCAGTGGTGGAACGAACTCCCGACCAATGTCAGGACAGCAGAGTCATTTGCCATCTTCCGAAAAAGGCTCAAGACTCACCTGTTCAGACTTCACCTCGACTCTGCATAGCATGACCCACTAACACCCCCCCCCCCCCCTTTACTAAGTAGTTAGTAAAGGGTAACTACTTTACTCAGATGAGGAATAAATATATATCATATATTCTAAATATAATAAATTACATTCTAAATATATATATGACATTATAAATATATATCAGATATTATAAATATATATCAGACATTATAAATATACATCACATGTAAATATATATCAGACATAAGACATATATATATATATATATATATATATGACATTATAAATATATATCAGTGGATGGAAACTAAACAAGTAAACAGCAACATGCTTCTACAAGAAGATCAGCTGTTATCAACAGAAGACAAATAACTTAGTTTGTTATGACTGAAAATAAAAGTCATCAGCTTTTTTACGACGTTGCCATAAAATCATAAAAGTGTCTGGGATATTCTGGGATATGGTCGCCGTGGCAACACAGATAGTGTCCTTGTTAACAGAATGTTTCATAGTGCAAATGTCTGTAAGGACACATTTTTTAGTGGTGGTCATATTATTATGATTATTATCCATCCATCCATCCTACCGCTTGGGGGGCTGGAGCCGATCCCAGCTGTCATTGGGCGAAGGCAGGGTTCACCTGGACAGGTAACCAGTCTATCACAGGGAGACATGTAGAGACAGACAGGTAACCAGTCTATCACAGAGGAGACATGTCGAGCACTCCTCTACTTCAGCTGGCCGGCTGGTACCACCATCGCTGAAATCAAACAAATGTCGCTCAGCAAAGTCCAGACTCTTCTCTGTTCTGGTCCTCAGTGGTGGAACGAACTCACCGACCAATGTCAGGACAGCAGAGTCATTTGCCATCTTCCGAAAAAGGCTCAAGACTCACCTGTTCAGACTTCACCTCGACTCTGCATTAGCATGACCCACTAACACCCCCCCCCCCCCTTTACTAAGTAGATTAGTAAAGGGTAACTACTTTACTCAGATGAGGAATAAATATATATCATATATTCTAAATATAATAAATTACATTCTAAATATATATATGACATTATAAATATATATCAGATATTATAAATATATATCAGACTATTATAAATATACATCACATGTAAATATATATCAGACATAAGACATATATATATATATATAATATATATATGACATTATAAATATATATCAGTGGATGGAAACTAAACAAGTAAACAGCAACATGCTTCTACAAGACGATCAGCTCGTTATCAACAGAAGACAAATAACTTAGTTTGTTATGACTGAAAATAAAAGTCATCAGCTTTTTTACGACGTTGCCATAAATCATAAAAGTGTCTGGGATATTCTGGGATATGGTCGCCGTGGCAACACAGATAGTGTCCTTGTTAACAGAATGTTTCATAGTGCAAATGTCTGTAAGGACACATTTTTTAGTGGTGGTCATATTATTATGATTATTATCCATCCATCCATCCTACCGCTTGGGGGGCTGGAGACGATCCAGCTGTCATTGGGCGACAGGCAGGGTTCACCTGGACAGGTAACCAGTCTATCACAGGGAGACATGTAGAGACAGACAGGTAACCAGTCTATCACAGGGAGACATGTAGAGACAGACAGGTAACCAGTCTATCACAGGGAGACATGTAGAGACAGACAGGTAACCAGTCTATCACAGGGAGACATGTAGAGACAGACAGGTAACCAGTCTATCACAGGGAGACATGTAGAGACAGACAGGTAACCAGACTATCACAGGGAGACATGTAGAGACAGACAGGTAACCAGACTATCACAGGGAGACAT
This sequence comes from Chelidonichthys spinosus, assembly GCA_029853015.1. NCBI lineage: Eukaryota > Metazoa > Chordata > Actinopteri > Perciformes > Triglidae > Chelidonichthys > Chelidonichthys spinosus. Next base: position 268,442 of record CM056828.1, on the reverse strand, counting down.
GTAGAGACAGACAGGTAACCAGTCTATCACAGGGAGACATGTAGAGACAGACAGGTCTTTGGACTGTGGGAGGAAGCCAGAGAACCCGGAGAGAACCCACACTTACACGGGGAGAACATGCAAGCTCCACACAGAAGGAGCCCGGGAATCGAACCCAGGACCCTCTTGCTGTGATGGCGAGAGTGCTACCCACTACAGCACTGTGCAGCTATGATTATCATTATTCATAATAATAATAGGAGTAGTAGTATTGCTCTTCCTCTTACTGTTATAATTGTTATTATTATCTCATCTCATCTTCAACCGCTTATAGGCCAGGTAGTTATTATTTTTATTTGTATTATTAGTATTATTATTAATAGCAGTAGTGTCGCTTTGTTTCATACTCTTATTATTGTTATTATTGTTATTATTGCTCTTCATCTTCTGTGGGTGTGAACTCTTGTCTCCACATTAAATAAATAAATGAAGTTTAGGAAAAGTAAATCCTGCTGGGTTTCAGGTTGAACAGAAGAAGTTTAGGTGGAAACATTTCAAATGACGTGAATATAAATAAATCCATTGATAAATCCAACAGACATTGGTGGAGGTTAAAGGTTAAAGGTTAAAGGTGAGATGTTGGGTAAGCCTGCTTTGCATTAACAGGTTAAAAACACAGTTTGAAGAGTCGTCATTAACAGAAGATGCTAATGTTGCTGCTAACAATGCCTTCAGGTGTTGGCAGTGACATCATGTGAACGCTAATCTTCCTGCAGTTCCAGTGTTTCATAAGATGAGCCCCGAGGGACAAACCGTCGTCATGGAAACACAAATATTGGTGTTTTAATGCACTGGTCTGTAGAGTCTGTGTGTTTCTCCAAAGTTACCATTAAATTATGCCTCATTTGCATATTAAAACACACAATGTCATGGCTGGCTGCATGGTGGCGTGGTGACAAGAGGGACCAGGGTTCTGGTCAGGGTTCAGGTTCCTTCTGGGTTCTCCATTCTATTTCACTCATTTTACTAGAATGATTAGTTTCTGTGCGTTTCTGTCCTGGTATTCTACTTTTATTTTATTTTGTTTTTGTTATTGTTGTTGTAAAAACCTGCAATAATATCAGCTGTATATATATATATATATATATATATATATTATATATATATATATATATATATATATATATATATATATATATATTCAATGTATTTGTATATATTTTTGTCTGACTGACCTGATGAATACAGAAGTGTATGAGATTAAATTAATCATCTACCAGCAGTGTTTTACATCCTTCATGCGTCATCACTTGAACATTGGATTGTCGGCTTCTGATTGGAGGGTTTTTGTCCGTTGAGTTTTGACTCAACGAGACTAACAATCCTGAAACCAGGGGACGAGCTGCGGCTCTGCGCCGCTCCCGCGGACAAATAGCGCCCTCGTCTGGTCACAACTCACAGCTGCATTTCCGCGGCTTGCGCTGGGGCGACGTCAGGCGACCAGCTCCTCTCTAATTGGCTGGCCTGTCGTGTTCACGTGATCATGTCGCACCGCCCCCCGTCCAGCTACTCTTTGATTGGCTGTCCGGCGTTGATCACGTGATCGGGCCATTCGTGCCCGTCCAGCTCCTCTTTGATTGGCTGTCCGGCTGTGATCACGTGAACGCGCCGCCCGTCCCGCTGCTTCAGCGTCTCCGTCGGTTTGCCGGTGAGTTAACGACTTTTAATGACGTTTAACGACTTGTAACGGAGCCGTGTGCGACGAAGAGACGACGAGGCGGGAAGTTAACGAACCCGGACGCGTTTTAACGGGTGAGTTCACGGTGTCACGGAGTTTTAAGTGCTGCTGCTGTTGTTGACGACGTTAACGGTCACTGTGACGCGGTTTCCTAAACCGAAGCCTCTCAGACTAACGTGTGTTAAAGACTCCTAACTGCCGAATACCGTCGCTGTTTTTATGCTAGCTGGTTTAGCCTCCGTGAGGTGACGTCACTCCGACCCTAAACTTGTGCGAGTCAACTTGAGTGAAGGAAGACGACAAGAGGGTTCTCTATCACTTCTCGAGCTCGTCAATGTTTCACGTGGAGATGACAAAGACCACAGGAGACCAGCAGAGACTCCAGCAGAGACCAGCAGAGACCCCTAGAGACCAGCAGAGACCACAGGAGACCAGCAGAGACCCCTAGAGATCAGCAGAGACCACAGGACACCAGCAGAGACCCTCAGATACCAGCAGAGACCACAGGAGATCCCCAAATACCAGCAGAGACCACAGGAGACCAGCAGAGAGCTCTATGAAATCTTCACCAGGGGGTTATGGCACAAATCCTAATAAGGGAGGGGTTATCTGTGACCCGGTAGCATGAAAGCATGTCTCATATGTTATGGAATAAATTACCATGGAGTAGGCCTGTTCGATTAATCGATTTTAAATCGTAATTGCGATTATGTAGTTAAGATGATGTTAAAAACGTGAAACTCGTAAATATTTTTAGTTAAGTTAAAGTTCTGCACTTTATTCATTCATGTTTGTTTAATGGTCACACCTTAAGATACATGAGAAAGTGAGGTTTTTCTCTTAATCCCAAAGGGATTGTTGTTTTTGTTTAAAGAGGTCTACAAGAAGATAACACGGAGCAAAACCAGATGGCAAACGTTCATTAATTGTTCTTTATATTAATCCATTGAGGGATTTTTTTGTTTAATAAGAGCAAGGTTTGTGCTCAAATCCCAATGGGAAAATTATTTGCAAAATGTTCAATAAAAAACAGCATATTTGAAATAATTTCTTTGCCTTTTTTCATTTCACAAAATAATGGTAATCGTAATCGAAAATCGGATTTTGAGAGAAGAAAATCTGGTTTTTGTTTTTGCGCAAAATCGAACAGCCCTACCATGGAGATGTATCCTGTGGAGCTAGCCTGCTCTAGAATAGAGTCCTCAGTCCCGGACTAGGAATCAGGATTCGGGGTTAGCGAGGTAACTTCAAGGTTAATTAACTCTGGGTTTTCAGTCCTACTACGGTGGTTCACCTCTTACATTGCCATGGTAACTGATGCTGCAGAGCTCATCTGCTCCGGAGGTGTCGTCGTCATGGTGATCCTGGGATCTGCATCAGTGACTCAGGATCTCGGGGCGCTGGCTTCAGGATTCAGGACTGGAGATCTGGATTCTAGCTCTCTGGTTTCAGGACTGGAGATCTGGATTCTAGCTCTCTGGTTTCAGGAGCGGAGATCTGGATTCTAGCTATCCGGTTTCAGGCGCGGAGATCTGGATTCTAGCCCTCTGGTTTCAGGACTGGAGATCTGGATTCTAGCTCTCTGGTTTCAGGACTGGAGATCTGGATTTTCCCGTTGATTCACTGATACAGTCAGCTGTTCCTCATTAGAAGAGTCACATGACGAAGAGAAACTGCTGTGTCAGCGTTCAGGCTGCTGGACTTCCTCTAAACATCATCGTCACGACGATCAGAATGAATCTGGATCAGAATGGATCTGGATCGCGGTGTGGTCATGTGGCCGGCCGGTGCTGATGTCATCTCCCAGCAGCCCCGGCGGGTCGACAGGTCTTTGTGTTAGAGACTGAAAACACCCGGAAGCTTCTCTTTGGGTGGAACTGTGTGTGTGTGTGTGTGTGTGTGATTGTCAGTGTGTGTGTGTTTGTCAGTGTGTGTGTGATTGTCAGTGTGTGTGTGATTGTCAGTGTGTGTGTGTTTGTCAGTGTGTGTGTGTGTGTGTGTGTGTGTGTGTGTGCGTGTTTGTCAGTGTGTGTGTGCGTGTTTGTCAGTGTGTGTGTGTTTGTCAGTGTGTGTGTGTTTGTCAGTGTGTGTGTGCGTGTTTGTCAGTGTGTGTGTGTTTGTCAGTGTGTGTGTGGTGTTTGTCAGTGTGTGTGTGCGTGTTTGTCAGTGTGTGTGTGTTTGTCAGTGTGTTGTGGGTGTTTGTCAGGGTGTGTGTTTGTCAGTGTGTGTGTGCGTGTTTGTCAGTGTGTTGTGTGCGTGTTTGTCAGTGTGTGTGTTTGTCAGTGTGTGTGTGCGTGTTTGTCAGTGTGTGTGTGTGCGTGTTTGTCAGTGTGTGTGTTTGTCAGTGTGTGTGTGCGTGTTTGTCAGTGTGTGTGTTTGTCAGTGTGTGTGTGCGTGTTTGTCAGTGTGTGTGTTTGTCAGTGTGTGTGTGCGTGTTTGTCAGTGTGTGTGTGTTGTCGTGTTTGTCAGTGTGTGTGTGCGTGTTTGTCAGTGTGTGTGTTTGTCAGTGTGTGTGTGCGTGTTTGTCAGTGTGTGTGTTTGTCAGTGTGTGTGTGGGTGTTTGTCAGTGTGTGTGTTTGTCAGTGTGTGTGTGCGTGTTTGTCAGTGTGTGTGTGTGCGTGTTTGTCAGTGTGTGTGTTTGTCAGTGTGTGTGTGCGTGTTTGTCAGTGTGTGTGTTTGTCAGTGTGTGTGTGCGTGTTTGTCAGTGTGTGTGTTTGTCAGTGTGTGTGTGCGTGTTTGTCAGTGTGTGTGTGTGTGCGTGTTTGTCAGTGTGTGTGTGCGTGTTTGTCAGTGTGTGTGTTTGTCAGTGTGTGTGTGCGTGTTTGTCAGTGTGTGTGTGTGCGTGTTTGTCAGTGTGTGTGCGTGTTTGTCAGTGTGTGTGTGCGTGTTTGTCAGTGTGTGTGCGTGTTTGTCAGTGTGTGTGCGTGTTTGTCAGTGTGTGTGTGCGTGTTTGTCAGTGTGTGTGTGCGTGTTTGTCAGTGTGTGTGCGTGTTTGTCAGTGTGTGTGTGCGTGTTTGTCAGTGTGTGTGTGCGTGTTTGTCAGTGTGTGTGTGCGTGTTTGTCAGTGTGTGTGCGTGTTTGTCAGTGTGTGTGTGCGTGTTTGTCAGTGTGTGTGTGTGTTTGTCAGTGTGTGTGTGAGTAGATTTTATCTTTATGTTTCAGTCATATTTATTAAACAGAATCAAACAGACGTGTCTAGTTAATGATTCTGTTTTTTTCTTTAGTGTTTATGTACTTTGGAAACGGCGTTCACCTCTCTCTCTCTCTCTCTCTCTCTCTCACACACACACACACACACACACACACACACACACTTGCTCCTCAACCCACTGATGATGTCAGAAGTGCCTCATTAGCACAATAAATTGATTGTTTCAGAGCTGCCGAGCTGCTGATCTGAGGCTGCTGTTTCCTGTTTGACGATGAAGACGGACGTCGTCTACAACCAGGTGAGATGGAGGCTTCATCAATCACTCACTCAATCAATCAATTAGTGTTAAAGGTTTGCATGTTCTCCCTGTGTAAGCGTGGGTTCTCTCCGGGTTCTCCGGCTTCCTCCCACAGTCCAAAGACATGCAGGATGGGGATAGGTTCATTGATGACTCTAAATGTCCCGTAAGTGTGAATATGAGTGTGAATGGTTGTTGATAGACTGGTTACCTGTCCAGGTGAACCCTGCCTTCGCCCAATGACAGCTGGGATCGGCTCCAGCCCCCCCGCGACCCTGAATACAGGATAAGCGGTAGACGATGGATGGATGGATCAATGTATTTTAATGGATACAGAGAAGGATCTTCAGTCAGTTCAGTTCGACAAACTCTTATTTTGAAAATTGAATCTGTGTCTTCCTGTTTGGTTGAAGCTGGAGGACGAGGTGCTCCTACGGGGATCTGAGACGAGATGCCAGCTGGTAGGTCCCAACGAGACCACTTCAGATCCACAAATGAATCCTCTCAGACATGAATGTGAACCCCCTCCTCCAGTACTGCAGGTGTGTCATGGCCGTCGTCTCCGTGGTTACCCTGCTGCTGGCTGCCACCTTCCTCTATAACCTCCTGATACCGAGTACTTCCTCCTCCCAGCCTGTCCCGGACCTCCGTCTGTCCCAGGACCAGGTCTGCTCAGACCCCTGCAAGTAGGCAAACATCTGCACAAACACACACAATACGTCACCGTGTTAGAGACTAGAGGTGTTTAGTGTAAATACGTCACCGTGTTAGTTAGAGACTAGAGGTGTTTAGTGTGAATATGTCACCGTGTTAGATGGAGACTCTAGAGGTGTTTAGTGTAAATATGTCGCCGTGTTAGATGGAGACTAGAGGTGTTTAGTGTAAATATGTCGCCGTGTTAGATGGAGACTCTAGAGGTGTTTAGTGTAAATATGTCGCCGTGTTAGATGGAGACTCTAGAGGTGTTTAGTGTAAATATGTCGCCGTGTTAGATGGAGACTAGAGGTGTTTAGTGTAAATATGTCGCCGTGTTAGATGGAGACTCTAGAGGTGTTTAGTGTAAATATGTCGCCGTGTTAGATGGAGACTAGAGGTGTTTAGTGTAAATATGTCACCGTGTTAGATGGAGACTAGAGGTGTTTAGTGTAAATATGTCACCGTGTTAGATGTAGACTCTAGAGGTGTTTAGTGTAAATATGTCACCGTGTTAGATGGAGACTAGAGGTGTTTAGTGTAAATATGTCACCGTGTTAGTTAGAGACTAGAGGTGTTTAGTGTAAATATGTCACCGTGTTAGTTAGAGACTAGAGGTGTTTAGTGTAAATATGTCACCGTGTTAGATGGAGACTCTAGAGGTGTTTAGTGTAAATACGTCACCGTGTTAGTTAGAGACTAGGGGTGTTTAGTGTGAATATGTCACCGTGTTAGATGGAGACTCTAGAGGTGTTTAGTGTAAATATGTCGCCGTGTTAGATGGAGACTCTAGAGGTGTTTAGTGTAAATATGTCGCCGTGTTAGATGGAGACTCTAGAGGTGTTTAGTGTGAATACGTCACCGTGTTAGATGGAGACTCTAGAGGTGTTATTGATCTCTCTAGAGACAACCCCAGCAGGACTGAAGTTATTGATCAGTGATCAGGAAGCCGTCCCTCTCCTCAGGATTGTGATGGTGGAGAGCGTCCCTGAAGGACTGGACTTCAACTCCAGCACCACCCACCCCTCCATCTTCCAGGCTTGGCTCAATCTGATGGCGGTGGCTCACAGCACCGTCGACATCGCCTCCTTCTATTGGACACTCACTAACGAAGACACTGGCACTCATGAGCCAACAGCCTATCAGGTGAGCTGGGAGGAGGACTGTTACTGGTCTAGACTGTTACTGGTCTCGTCTTGGTGTTGACCTCGTTCCATCTTTCCAACATGAATGTTATCGCCTCATGTCCACAGGGTGAGACCATCCTGAAGACACTTGCTGAGCTCTCTGGGAAGTTGTCTGTTCGTATTGCAGTGAACACACCACAGGAGAGCCAACCACAGGGAGACCTGAGGCTCCTCAGCCAATCAGGTGACAGGAGCTCTTTGTTCTTCTAATCACTCATAATATTGTAGTTATCACATATTTACGTGTGTGTGTGGTGTGTGTGGTGTGTGTGGTGTGTGTGTGTGTGTGGTGTGTGTGTAGGAGCTGACATCAGGCCAGTGAACATGAGGCAGCTAACCTCTGGTGTTCTCCACACGAAGTTCTGGGTTGTCGACAAGAAACACATTTACATCGGCAGCGCCAACATGGACTGGAGGTCTCTCACACAGGTACACACACACACACACAGACAATGTAATCTAGTATTTTATACCCTTTATGTGTGAACAGGACTTCCTGATTCTGAATCAGGTCTGTTTGGACAGGGTCTGGATGTTTCAGTGTTGATAATAGAGTGAGCTGCTTGTGTAAGAGGTGATGATGTCACTTCCTGCTGCAGGTGAAGGAGCTCGGCGCCGTCGTCTACAACTGCAGCTGCTTGGCGGAGGACCTGAGTAAGATCTTTGAGGCCTACTGGTTCCTGGGGGGGAGCCGGTCTATCCCTTCTCCGTGGCCCAGCAGCTTCTCCACCCACTACAACAAGGACACGCCCCTCCAGCTGTCACTCAACAGCACGCCCTCCAGCGTCTACCTGACGGTGAGGACCAGAGACCGATCTGAGTGGACCCCAGGTCTACACCAGAGACTTGTTTGAGTGGACCCCAGGTCTACACCAGAGACTTGTTTGAGTGGACCCCAGGTCTACACCAGAGACTTGATTGAGTGGACCCCAGGTCTAGACCAGAGACTGGTTTGAGTGGACCCCAGGTCTACACCAGAGACATGTCTTAGTGTACCCCAGGTCCGGACCAGAGACGGGTCTGAGTGGACCCCAGGTCTAGACCAGAGACGGGTCTGAGTGGACCCCAGGTCTAGACCAGAGACCAGTCTGAGTGGACCCCAGGTCTAGACCAGAGACCAGTCTGAGTGGACCCCAGGTCTAGACCATTTATATTAGCAGCTTTTGTCCAAAGCGACTTAAAATAAGTACATTTGTCAAAAGAAACAAAGAAACCACGACCATCATTGTCGATAAAGTAAGAGCTAAAAATAGAACAAGTGTTAGGTCCTCATCTGAGTAAAGTAGTAGCTGTTCAGCAAACATACCTTAAGAACAACAGTGCATCAATGTGCAAGGTAAGGGTTTTTTTTTTGGAAAAAACAGGTGAGTCTTGAGCCTTTTTCTGAAGATGGCAGTGACTCTGCTGTCCTGACGTTGGTCGGGAGTTCGTTCCACCACTGAGGACCAGAACAGAGAAGAGTCTGGACTTTGCTGAGCGACATTTGTTTGATTTCAGCGATGCTGGTACCAGCCGGCCAGCTGAAGTAGAGGAGCGAAGTGCTCGCTTCGGGGCATGAGGTTTGACCAGTGTTTGAAGGTAGACAGGTGCCGTTCCATTGATGGCCCTGAAGGCCAGTGTCATCGTCTTGAATTGGATGCGTGCTGCAACAGGGAGCCAGTGGAGGTCACGGAGGAGGGGGGTCACATGGGAGAATTTGGGTAGATTGAAGATAAGGCGTGCTGCAGCGTTCTGGATATATTGCAGACCAGAGACAGGTCTAAGTGTACCCCATGTCTAGACCAGAGATAGGTCTTAGTGGACCTCAGGTTTAGACCAGAGTCCATTGAGGTTCTAAACTGAAGCTGTGGTTCCTCGTGTCCTAGAGTTCCCCTCCATCCTTCTGCGGGTCTGGCAGGACCTCAGACCTCCAGTCGATCCTCGCCGTGATAGACGATGCTCAGAGTTTCATCTACATCGCCGTCATGAACTACCTGCCCACCATGGAGTTCTCCCACCCAAAAAGGTAGACCAGAGACTAGAGACCAGAGACCAGAAAACCATGTCCGTCATTACATCATGATCTATTTGAAGTGAAATTCAATCATACATAACTTGGATCACTAAAGTGGTGCTGGCTTGTTCTCAGGTACTGGGCCGACATCGACACCCAGCTGAGGAGAGTCGGCTACGAGAAGAAGGTCAAAGTGCGCCTGCTGATCAGCTGCTGGGCTAGCACCCAGCCCGTCATGATCCCCTTCCTGAGGTCTCTGGCCTCCGTTCAGGACCCCCAGACCAGACTGGACATCCAGGTGGTGAGTACCAGAACTGCGAAGGCCAAAAACCAAGACCATGTCCACATAGCGTATACAGTCCATGGCGGTGGCCTTCCAAAGAGCCTGTGGTTAGTGGTCATGTGGTCTGTAGGAAGCCAGGTGTCCACGAGGATCCTGATTAGAGTCAGTAACGATGACTCCTGTCCCCCACCAGAGGCTATTCGTGGTTCCTGCCAGCCCCCAGCAGAAGGAGATCCCCTTCGCCAGAGTCAACCACAATAAGTACATGGTGACAGACCAAGTGGCCTACATCGGTAAGGAACTGCCTCTCCCATTACCCATCAGCCCCGTGTCTGAAATCTAATCCCTGGCTTCTGTCTGCAGGGACGTCTAACTGGTCGGGGGACTACTTTGTGAGCACAGCGGGCTCAGCATTGGTCGTCAACCAAACCGCATCAAAGTCTCTGGAGCCCACCGTCCAATCACAGCTGAAGGCTGTGTTTGAGAGGGACTGGGACTCGGAATACAGCGCTCCTCTGACCCAGCACTCAGACCTCAGAGACTTGTGTTAGTTTCTGCAAGTCTGACCCAGCACTCGGACCTCAGAGACTTGTTAGTTTACTTCAGTATTTAAAAGGCAGCAACATTAAACAGAGGTTCAGGTCCAAAGAAGGTCATTGACTTTTTTTTTTTAACAGCTTTAGTGCCAAACTCCTCTTTGACCAGCAGAACAACCCTGAACCTGAACCCAGAACCCCTATGGTCCATGTGGTCCAAGGTACATTTCGTAGTAGCATTTAGCATCTTCACACGTTTTCTTTCACAGCTGACCAATCAGAGCTCCTCTGCTGTGACCTGCTGTGCTCAGAGCAGGAGAACCAGGAAGATGAACTCTGGTGGTTTCCATCATGTGGTGTCGAGCCGGGTGCACAAGGGGGTGCTGTTTCACTGATGGAACGACATGTTACCTGATCTCTTCATTGATCACGTTCTAGTTTTAAAAATGGACCACAATGCATTTCTCAGCCTCTGTGGGATCCTCTGTGGGTTCCCTCGGACCCCGGCTCCGTTCAGGGCCCCCGGCTCGGCTCAGGGCCCCCAGCTCAGGTACTTAAATGTTGCTGCGTCTGCTTTTAAACTTTATGATGATGACAAGGACGATGATGAACTCTTCGTTTGTTGCGATGAAACCTCGTCCTCTTTACAAACGACCAACTATCAATAAACCAGTATAAACCAGTTCGTTCTCCTATGGTTTGATGACGTTGCTGCTCCGTCTACCACCACTTCCTGTTTACAGTAACGTGTTTTCATTCACACCAGTAACTGTCTTTATTGTATTATTTGCAGTAGCAGATGTCCAACACTAGATGGCATTGGTGCAGGTGTAGATACCGTCTCCTCACATCAGACTCAGAATGTGTAACAATGGACCATAATGTACTAAATGAACATCATGCTGGATTGAAGAAGACTTGAAACTAGAGATTGAGACCATAAACTCATGTTCACAATGTTTACTGAGATAATACATCAAGAGAGAAGTAGGACCATTTACTCATAGACTTCTATACAACCAGAGAGGAGTCGCCCCCTGGTGGCCAGCAGAGAGAAGTAGGACCATTTTCTCATAGACTTCTATACAACCAGAGAGGAGTCGCCCCCTGGTGGCCAGCAGAGAGAAGTAGGACCATTTTCTCATAGACTTCTATGCAAGCAGAGAGGAGTCGCCCCCTGGTGGCCAGCAGAGAGAAGTAGGACCATTTTCTCATAGACTTCTATACAACCAGAGAGGAGTCGCCCCCTGGTGGCCAGCAGAGAGAAGTAGGACCATTTTCTCATAGACTTCTATACAAGCAGAGAGTGAGTCGCCCCTGGTGGCAGCAGAGAGAAGTAGGACCATTTTCTCACAGACTTCTATACAACCAGAGAGGAGTCGCCCCCTGGTGGCCAGCAGAGAGAAGTAGGACCATTTTCTCATAGACTTCTATACAACCAGAGAGGAGTCGCCCCCTGGTGGCCAGCAGAGAGAAGTAGGACCATTTTCTCATAGACTTCTATACAACCAGAGAGGAGTCGCCCCCTGGTGGCCAGCAGAGAGAAGTAGGACCATTTTCTCATAGACTTCTATGCAACCAGAGAGGAGTCGCCCCCTGGTGGCCAGCAGGGAGAAGTAGGACCATTTTCTCATAGACTTCTATACAACCAGAGATGAGTCGCCCCCTGGTGGCCAGCAGAGAGAAGTAGGACCATTTTCTCATAGACTTCTATACAACCAGAGATGAGTCGCCCCCTGGTGGCCAGCAGAGAGAAGTAGGACCATTTTCTCATAGACTTCTATACAACCAGAGATGAGTCGCCCCCTGGTGGCCAGCAGAGAGAAGTAGGACCATTTTCTCATAGACTTCTATACAAGCAGAGAGGAGTCGCCCCCTGGTGGCCAGCAGAGAGAAGTAGGACCATTTTCTCATAGACTTCTATGCAAGCAGAGAGGAGTCGCCCCCTGGTGGCCAGCAGAGAGAAGTAGGACCATTTTCTCATAGACTTCTATACAACCAGAGATGAGTCGCCCCCTGGTGGCCAGCAGAGAGGATGCAGCTTTGTGATTCTGTTATAAATATTCAGAAGCCTCCCATCTCAAAAACACACTTCTCATTTTGAGGAATGAACAGAACTAAGAGGAGTAATAATGATCTGCTGCTCTCAGATATAGCAGGACCTGCTCACGCACACACACTATTATACGGAGGCATGTCCAACATGTCTCCTCCCAGTATGTAAAGTATTTTGGATGAAGGCAGCCGAGCCCCACCCTGGAGGTTATTTATGTCCCCCCCCACCATGTGTGTGCTGAGAAGTTGGCGTTTAACTTTTCAGCTTGGCCACACAACATGAAAAACAGCACCAACATCTGCAGCACGTTAACTACCATAAAGTTAGGAACATGACGGTGTGATGATGGACAGGAAGTAGCACTTTAATGTCCACGCGTTATAAGCCTGGTTTCAGATTCACCATCCTAAAGTTTCTGATCAGTCCATGAAGACCTGCAGTGTCCGAGCAGTGTGGGCCGTGGTTTTGTCAGACTGGGATCCAGAATCCAGCCCGTCTAAGCCCAGGAACCAGACCCTGTTGGACCACAACTAAACCCTGCAGCAGCACGAACAATGGAGCAGCTTTACAGAGGACTGCTGACTGTCCAGCAGTGTTAATACACACAATACACACACACATGCTGTCTCAGTACTGTTGGCTCACACACACACTCACACACCAACTCACTCTCCAACAAAACTACATTCACATAATAACAAACTTCACTCTCCATCACATTTACAGGGTACATAGTTAGGTTGAGACCACTAATCTACATGTTTAGGTTGAGACTAAACTACAGTTAGGTTGAGACCACTAAATTACATACCGTAAATCCTCTAATACTGCCCTGTATTCTATTAACGGCCGGTCTCGCTGTCGGCGGAGGTAAATAACAGCCGGTCTCTAATGGAGTCCGGGGCTAGTGTCCCCAGGCAGCGTTATTTCAACACTTCCCATTCATTGTCAGCCGTGCAATGCCTTCGCGTCGCGGAGATTTCGGCTAAAGCTATATTGAGGATTTACGGTATGTAAGAAGCCCTGCAATGCTTTCGCCTGACGGCGAGTGTCGAGAGACGGTGTGCCGCCGCCTCCCGCAAGCTCTCGAAAATCTTTTAAACTGACAGTTGTCGATCTAAAATAAAGACAGATTCAGCAACTGCATCACTTATTTCTCGCATAAAATTTTTTTAGAAACACATTTCGTCATAAAATAAGAGAAAGTTTCCAAACGAGTCGCCATGTTGGTCGGTTTAAAATCCAGGGGTGCAGTCGAATAGTCTTTTTTGCTTAGGAAGGTTCCTAACTGAAGAAGTGACCCGGAAGTAAACAAGTGGCCGCCATGATGAGAGCCGTTCGGATTCTCTAAATGCAAAGGAAAGGAGCTCCAATGCTTCCTTTCAGAGCTCCTTTAGCATAGGATGCAACGGACCTTCCTATGTGATAGGAAAGGAGATTACGCCGACCCACAATTCTTTGCGAGAGCAACATTTAAAGTGCCACACACCTCGGCCGTTCATGAAAACAAACGATATGCATTTACATATTTAACATTAACTTTCATGCAGACATTGGAATAGTGTTGATAAATGTGTGTGGACAGTGATAATAATTGAAATTTTTTTTTTTTTTTTTTTTTAATCATGTTACAAATGTTTGACAAAAACGAAACTAAAACCACAAATGAAAAGTAAATAAAGCAACCGGTCAAACAGGAAAGAGGAGCTGCTGGACGTGAAGCCGGTCAGTGAACCAGCTGTTTATAAAACCAACATGTGGAGAAGTGGACGATGTGCTTTTTGTAGTCCATTATTGTAGTTTCTCCAGCGTAGACGCACGTCAATCGCCGGTGCCGATCATCAGCTGTCAATCATCAGCTGTCAATCATCAGCGGCCGCGTTATAATGACGTAGCTTAGTGAAAGTCCGGTCGGATTCTCTGAGCACCGCGGTCGACTATTCCTAAGTCCTTTTGAGTTCTCCTATCACCTTTCCTTAACCCCGTGACGTTTTCCCCAGAGGTCAAGGAATAGGAGATAGGAATAGGAGTTAGGACCTTATTTTTTGACTATTCGACTGCACCCCAGGAGCAGACAGGACAGCTGTGAATGGGATCGTCCAATCAGGTGCAGCCATGAAGTGTGCGCGTGATTGTATGAAGGAGAGTGCCTGTCAATCATCCTCCTAGTGGCTGCCCACCAAGCGTGCAATACTGGCAAGAGGTAAACGTTGTTTACCGTAATATGGCAGCTGCGGAGCACCTAGTATTTTATAGGTTCAAATAGACAGAAATCTGGCCTCCTTCCAATAAAGGCCTAGGCCACGATATGCTTGAGTAAATAAAGGCCCGGGCCTATATGGAGGATTTAGGGTAGTTCAATTGAGACCACTAAACTACATAGTTAGGTTGAGACTAAACTACATAGTTATGTTGAGACTAATGTACATAGTTAGGTTGAGACTAAACTAGATAGTTAGGTTGAGACCACTAAACTCCATAGTTAGGTTGAGACTAAACTAGATAGTTAGGTTGAGACCACTAAACTCCATAGTTAGGTTGAATCACTAAACTACATAGTTAGGTTGAGACCACTAATCTACATATTTAGGTTGAATCACTAAACTACATAGTTATGTTGAGACCACTAAGCTACATATTTAGGTTGAAATCACTAAACTACATAGTTAGGTTGAGACCACTAATCTACATATTTAGGTTGAGAATAAACTACATAGGTTGAGTCCAGTGGTCTCTATGTTGATATGTACAGACTGATGAGACAGTCCCTCCTTTCTGTGTCCCCTCCTGTTGACTCCCCCCTCCATCCCTCTCTCCCCCACTCCTCTCACCCCTCCCCCTCTCTCTCTTTCTATTTCAGCTCCACACAGACAGTGTAGGTTGGTCTCCTGTGGGTCCAAACAGTCAAACAGAACAACCAGATCACCTCCGACGTCCACCTGCCTCCCCTAGTCCTCCCAGCTCTCCCAGTCCTCCCAGCTCTCAAGCCCCTGTGTGGGCTGCTCCATCGCTGTTTCCTCCGGCGGCTTCCTGCTGAGGACCATGTGTGAGTGTCTACGTGGAATATTCAGAGTCACCTGGACGCCTTCCTCCAACGCAGGTCAGGATCAATACTTCTCCTTCTGATCGGATCAGCATGTTATTGATGAGTCAGTGAACCTGTTCAGGTCTCTGCTGGTTGATGATCACTTCGGAGTTCGTTCACCATGTAAAGCGTTTCTATATAGAAAAGAAGGCAGAAGTCGACGCCCATCAGAAAAGGTTTTCTTTTCACTGTTTCAGCCTCAAACTGATGATTTGGTTCTGGTGGTTTTCAACTTGTGGCTCCTTCGTGTAACATGTGACTGCGTTCAGGTTTGAGTAGATGTGATTGGATGTAGAGCATTAAAATACAAGGTGTCAAACTTTATCTGTGTACCACACTTAAAAACCATCACTGTCAACAGCAACAACAATAAGAACCAAAGAAAACTAAACTGTTATCTCGGCAACAACCTGAAGTGACGGCACCACAATGCTCCCAGTATTTTGGTGGATTTCAGGTTTTGGTGATCCTGAATCTCAGTTGTAGAACTCGTCATGCATTGGTTTGTTGGGAATGCACCATGTCCTTCCATTGGACAGAGGTGGACCACATGGTGCTGATACAGTGGTTAACATGTTCACACCTGTAATTCTTTGTGAGGATGAATTATATGAATATTTCTAAGGTTTGGTGTGTTATTGGCAGCAATGCTCGTTAGTCTGATTGTTAGTCTGGTCATTACTTGTGTTTGTGTTTGTTGGTTTTGTCGTCTAAAGCTAACGTTGGTTTTGTCGTCTAAATCTAATGTTGGTTTTGTCATCTAAAGCAAACTTTTTTTTGTATAAAGCTAACTGCTTTTGTCGTCTAAATTTAACATAGCTTTTGTCGTCTAAAGTTAATGTAGGTTTTGTCGTATAAAGCCAACGGTAGTTTTGTCGTATAAAGCTAACGGTGGTTTTGACGTCTAAAGCCAACGGTGGTTTTGTCCTTTAAAGCTAACGGTGGTTTTGTCCTCTAAAGCTAACGGTGGTTTTGTCCTTCAAAGCTAACGGTAGTTTTGTCCTCTAAAGCTAACGGTGGTTTTGTCCTTTAAAGCTAAAGGTGGTTTTGTCCTCTAAAGCTAAAAGTGGTTTTGTCCTCTAAAGCTAACGGTGGTTTTGTCTGTTAAAAGACTTATCGTAAAATGTCTCTGTTCTCTTTGAACAGAATCCTTGTTTTTGACTTGATGATCCACTTGCTTGTTTTCATTATCAAGCATAATCCTTCAGTGAGGAAAACCAGTATCTGGCTTTCTCTCCAACTCTGCCCTCCCCCCCACATCTAAATCCGGGCTTTGTGTTGGAGCTGCAGTCCAACAATGAGCATGTTAGCTGACACAGTCCTGGCGGTCTGATCTGCTCCGACAGCATCTCCGCTCCAGCACCGGCGGCCATCGCTCATCTATAGGACTATGGTTACGGGGCCGCATCGTGCTGTACTGTACTCCATGAGGGGGGGTTGTGGTTTATAAAGCCCAGGGTTCGAGATTGATTATTGATGAATATTATTGAAAAAAGAGGCCACTTCGTTGGAAATTTGGGAAAGTAACCCATTTTGTGCCATATTTCATCAGTATTATGATTGTGTCATAATAAGGCTGTAATACTCAAAAGTAGTAACAAGATATACAGATGCTTTGTCCAAAATTACCCTGTATCTCCCTGAAATATAACTTGTTGGCTGATTTTGTCTTAAAGTGATGGTTCGGAGTAAAATGCACCCTAGGTAATTTCCACCATGACATCCAGCCAAATACCCCCTAACAAGCATTTTTAGCGATGGTCAACATTGGTCAAGATAGGGCTATCAGCCGAATGGCTTAATACTGGCGCTAATGGTACATTAGAAAGTTTGTAAGTACACCAGGAGTTTATTTAAAAGAACACTTGCCTGATATCTTCTATCCTCTGCTGCTAACAATACTGCTACGTCAACACCACTTCCGTGTCACACAAGTTTCACGCGAGAGTATGGCAAAGTTTTGCTGAATTTTTATAAATGCTTGTATTATCAGGTCAGCAAGTGTTGACAAGTGTTGACCTGATAATACAAGCATTTATAAAAATGTGTTTTTAAAAATATTTAGCATTTTGCAGTGAAGCATCTGGCTGCACGGTGCTACCCATTACATGGTCGCCCCACAGCGAGAGGGTCCTGGGTTCAATTCCCGGTTCGGGTTTCTTCTGTGTGGACAGTCCAAAGACATGCAGGATGGGGATAGGTAAATAGATGACTTCCCGTAGGTGTGAATGTGAGTGTAAATGGTTGTCTGTCTCTACATGTCTCCCTGTGACAGACCGGTTACCTGTCTGTTTCTACATTTCTCCCTGTGATAGACAAGTTACATGTCTGTCTCTATATGTCAACCCTCTGATAGACTGGTTACCTGTCTGTCTCTACATTTCTCCCTGTGATAGACAGGTTACCTGTCTGTCTCTACATGTCAGCCCTGTGATAGACTGGTTACATGTCTGTCTCTACATGTCTCCCTGTGATAGACTGGTTACATGTCTGTCTCTACATGTCTCCCTGTGATAGACTGGTTACATGTCTGTCTCTACATGTCAACCCTCTGATAGACTGGTTACCTGTCTGTCTCTACATTTCTCCCTGTGATAGACAGGTTACCTGTCTGTCTCTACATGTCAGCCCTGTGATAGACTGGTTACATGTCTGTCTCTACATGTCTCCCTGTGATAGACTGGTTACATGTCTGTCTCTACATGTCTCCCTGTGATAGACTGGTTACATGTCTGTCTCTACATGTCTCCCTGTGATAGACTGGTTACATGTCTGTCTCTACATGTCTCCCTGTGATAGACTGGTTACATGTCTGTCTCTACATGTCTCCCTGTGATAGACTGGTTATCTGTCTGTCTCTACATGTCAGCCCTGTGATAGACTGGTTACATGTCTGTATCTACATGTCTCCCTGTGATAGACTGGTTACATGTCTGTCTCTACATGTCTCCCTGTGATAGACTGGTTACCTGTCCAGGTGAACCCTGCCTTCGCCCCTCAGCTGGGATCGACTCCAGCCCCCCCCGCAACCCTGAATACAGTATAAGCGGTAGACGATGGATGGATGGAACAGTGAAGCATCTGCACCCCTTTTACATATTTCATATTCTGCTCTCGTTGTAGTTCAGCTCAGTCACCAGTACAAATGGGAGACATCGGTGGGGAACAGGGCGGACATCGGTGGGGGAACATTGGTGGGAGACATGCGTGAGGGACATTGGTGGGGGACATCGGTGGGCGAACATTGGTGGGGGACATCGGTGGGCGAACATCGGTGGGAGACATTGGTGGGAGACATCGGTGGGAGACATCG
Source organism: Chelidonichthys spinosus (assembly GCA_029853015.1). Classification (NCBI taxonomy): domain Eukaryota; kingdom Metazoa; phylum Chordata; class Actinopteri; order Perciformes; family Triglidae; genus Chelidonichthys; species Chelidonichthys spinosus. The sequence continues at coordinate 250,130 of CM056828.1, read as the reverse complement.
GTCGAGGAACATCGGTGGGGGAACATCGGTGGGAGACATCGGTCGAGGAACATCGGTGGGGGAACATCGGTGGGAGACATTGGTGGGGAACAGGGGGGACATCGTCGGGGGAACATTGGTGCGAGACATCAGTGGGAGACATCGATAGGGGAACATCAGTGGGAGACATCGGAGGGAGACATCGGTGGGAGACATCGGTCGAGGAACATCGGTGGGAGACATCGGTCGAGGAACATCGGTGGGAGACATCGGTCGAGGAACATCGGTGGGGGAACATCGGTGGGAGACATTGGTGGGGAACAGGGGGGACATCGTCGGGGGAACATTGGCGGGAGACATCAGTGGGAGACACCGATAGGGGAACATCAGTGGGAGACATCGGTGGGAGACATCGGTCGAAGAACATCGGTGGGAGACATTGGTCAAGGAACATCGGTGGGAGACATCAGTGGGAGACATCAGTGGGAGACATCGGTGGGGGAACATCGGTGGGAGACATCAGTGGGAGACATCGGTGAGGGAACATCGGTGGGGGAACATCGTGGGAGACATCAGTGGGAGACATCGATAGGGGAACATCAGTCGGAGACATCGGTGGGGGAACATCGGTGGGAGACATCGGTGGGGGAACATCGGTGAGAGACATCAGTGGGAGACATCGATAGGGGAACATCAGTGGGAGACATCGGTGGGAGACAAATGTTGGCAACATCGGTGAGAGACATCGGTGGGGGAACATCGGTGGGAGACATCGGAGGGAGACATCGGTCGAGGAACATCGGTGGGGGAACATCAGTGGGAGACATCGGAGGGAGACATCGGTCGAGGAACATCGGTCGAGGAACATCGGTGGGGGAACATCGGTGGGAGACATCGGAGGGAGACATCGGTCGAGGAACATCGGTGGGGAAACATCAGTGGGAGACATCGGAGGGAGACATTGGTCGAGGAACATCGGTGGGGGAACATCAGTGGGAGACATCAGTGGGGGAACATCGGTGGGGGAACATCAGTGGGGGAACATCGGTGGGAGACATCGGTGGGGGAACATCAGTGGGAGACATCAGTGGGGGAACATCGGTGGGGGAACATCAGTGGGGGAACATCGGTGGGGGAACATCAGTGGGGGAACATCGGTGGGGGAACATCAGTGGGAGACATCAGTGGGAGAAACACAACAGCTTTGTATCTAACGAATGGCCGCTAATTGCCCCCTGCTGGCCAACTTATATTATTAAGTGATCAGAAGTTAATGGCAGATCACTCTGACAGTAAACAGTTGGAGTCCCTTATTTTACCGAGAGATCTTGCAAGAGATCATTTCAAGTTTGTTTTTGAGCTGAAACACATGGTTTTCTTCAGTGATAATGATCGTGTTTCTGATCCGAGGGTTTATAAGTATATCCATCCATCCATTTTCTACCGCTTATCCTGTATTTAGGGTCACGGGGGGGCTGGAGCCGATCCCAGCTGTCATTGGGCGAAGGCAGGGTACACCCTGGACGGGACGCCAGTCTATCACAGGGCAAACACGTAGAGACAGACAACCATTCACGCTCACATTCACACCTATGGGCAATTTAGAGTCACCAATTAACCTATCCCCATCCTGCATGTCTTTGGACTGTGGGAGGAAGCCGGAGAACCCGGAGAGAACCCACGCTACACGGGGAGAACATGCAAACTCCACACAGATGGACCCCGACCCGACCCGGGAATCGAACCCAGGACCCTCTTGCTGTGAGGCGAGAGTGCTACCCACTACACCACCGTGCAGCCCGTTTATAATTATATTATTATTATAATTATTATTACTATTATATAATTATTAGTATGAGAAGCTCTCAGACTCTGCTGTCTTCTTCTCCTCCCTCATTTATTGGAGCTGTGCAGCCCCGCCTTCTGCTGCCCTAATATGGGGCCATCTCTGTGCCCTCTGGCCAATCAAGAGGCTTGATGCATTCCTCCTAGAGATGCCATGGACCTAGTCCAGGCCTGGGATCTCAGTGAGGGAGAGACCGGCTGGCTGGTGACGAGGGCTGAAGCCTTTAGATGGATAGAGGAGGAAAAAATCAGAAGAAGAAGAAGAACAGCTGAGGACACACAGGAAGTGAATGTTAGAGGAAGAGAAGACGAGAGGACGAGAAACTGTCGGCGCTTAGAAGGATTAAGGTAGGCTGCATGGATGAGGTCTAGTGAAGGTCCTGGTTGATGGTTCACGTTGTGGTCTCTGCATCTCTACATGTGGTTTTGAATCAGCCTGAGAAGCGTTTTGTTGGAGGTCTTGTGGTTGTCTGCTCAGCTGAGGAACAATAGCTGCTTGTTTAACCAGCGAGACACTTTTGGTCGGACAGCTGCCACTGTGTTTACTCCGACATGCCAGCTGCTTACAAACACTCGGCTTGCCAAGCTTCATGGGAGCTATTTGCAGCGCAGCATGTCGCCGTGACTCCAAGTCCATAAGAGTGTTTTGTAATGTGACACTAGAAGATTATTCAAGTCTTTGTGAGGCCTCAAAACAAAGTTTAGAGAGAAGCACCTGAACGCGGCATAATGAAGCCGATGTGTCCTGATGTCCATGAACGCGTTTGTGTCCGACGTCTGAATGTGACCGGACGGCGACAGCTGCAGGCCGCCAGTCACAAGATCCCTCCGGCTGGTACGAAGGCCGGCACACCAGCACGCCGGTGTGACGGACGTCCACCAACATGATGGGTTACATAACACGCCGGGTCACGCCCACTGGATTGATGTTATATCAGATATCAAATATATACCCAACTACATCTCCACCAGTCTGGATCAATGCTGGTTTTCTGCTGATTTATTACTTGCTTTATCTTATTCGACTCTATTTTGGGTTGAATACTGTCAACAAAATGAGGTTCCAGAACAACTAAACTACGATGTGAATTATGCTTCAAGGGGAAAATATTTAGTGATGGATCCCATTTTCTGACGTATCACACACTAGTTTCAAAGAGTCCTAGAGTCCATGTAGGGAGAAGGCCTGGATGGAGGACTGGTCACCAGTGAACATGATTGAGAGCACAGTTTAGATCACAGAGTAAACAGATATCACATTTTAGATCACAGAGATCACAGTTTAGATCACAGAGATCACAAGACTGACGCTACAAATAAAGTCTCAGATATCAGTTTGTTGTTGGAGACGCTTTTAGAAATCACAATCTGTTATTTTGAGATGTGTTGCTGGAAGATGTGTAGAAAATAGTGTGTGTGTGTGTGTGTGTGTGTGAGAGGAGAGAGTAAATCACGTCGGAAATGAGATGATGGATGCCGATGGGAGTTTCCTGGCGGCAGACTGTGGGTGGGGTTAAATTTAGACCAGGAAGGGGGGTCAAGAGTTGGTTGGGAGACCTGATGAGGAAACGCTGCGTGACCTACCACCGGAGGGTGAACTTCCCTCAGAGACGAGAGAACTGGACAGGAAGGAAGACTTGTGTAAACCAACATGTCCGTCAGTCTGATCAGAGATCTGATCTCAGCACAGTTCTTCAGACCTTTCTCTTCAGACGACCTTGTCACCACGTGTGGGCGTATCTGTGAACAAGATCTTTTTCCTGTTTACAAGGCGGCATTTCCTGTCCAGCGGGTGTGTCTGGTTGTGTCCCCGTCATCATGCTGGGATGCATCCCACCCGTCATCATGCTGGGATGAATCCCACCCATCATCATGCTGGGATCCAAAACTCCCGTCATCATGCTGGGATCCATCCCACCTGCTGGGATCCATCCCACCCATCATCACGCTGGGATCCATCCCACCTCTCATCATGCTGGGATCAATCCCACCCATCATCATGCTAAGATCCATAACACCCGTCATCATGCTGGGATCCATCCCACCCATCATCATGCTGGGATCCATAACTCCCGTCATCATGATAGGATCCATCCCACCCATCATCATGCTGGGATCCATAACTCCCGTCATCATGATAGGATCCATCCCACCCATCATCATGCTGGGATCCATAACTCCCGTCATCATGATAGGATCCATCCCACCCATCATCATGCTGGGATCCATCCCACCCGTCATCATGCTGGGATCCATCCCACCTGCTGGGATGCATCCCACCCATCATCACGCTGGGATCCATCCCACCTGTCATCATGCTGGGATCGATCCCACCCGTCATCCTGCTGGGATCGATCCCACCCGTCATCCTGCTGGGATCCATGCATCCATTCAATTCAACCAAATGCTTATAATAAATATGTTTTAAAAAAAAGAAACAGCACTCCAGTAGTGTTTTTTAGAATAAACTCATGACCAGAGGTGGTAGTAACGCGTTACATGTACTCATTACATTACATTTAGTTTAGTTACTTTTGGATATTTTTGTACTTGTAAGAGTACTTTAAATGCAACATACTTTGTACTTTTACGTATATTTGTGAAGCAGAAGAAACGCTACATGGCGCTACGTTACTTTAAATTTTTTACCAATTTTTTATTCATTGCTATTTATTTCTGTCTGAGACTTTGGCCAAAGGCTGTCACATGACTGCGTTTCGTCAATCAAACGCAGCCAGGCGGTCACATGACAGCACACAAAACCTTGGTGCTCGGTTATGGATCTAACTTGTATTCTTATATAGATATACATACACACAGCAGCTCAGTGAGATCACAGAGAGGCTGACTGGACGACCTAAAACTACCGCCTGGGATTCAGGGCCGAGTCATTACAAGAAAAAAAAGGTCCAGACACCCAGGCCTGGTCGATGAGCTCGGGAGTAAGGCCGGCCGCGGTTGCTCTGTCGGGTCAGGCTGTGGCTGTGGTGAAATATTCCTTGATGCCGTCTTTTCCACTCTGTGACATCACTAAGGAACACTTGGATCATCAACATAATCCAGATCCTTCAGACTTCAAACTTCAGGTTTAGCAGAACTAGACACAAAGGAGAGAGGAGGAGTTAACTGATCGGGCGAGTGGAGGCCTGCAGATGTGAGTCTGATCCATATTTAGACTGAGTTGTGAGGCATTTCAAATCTTCACCTCCTCCTCTTCGTCTAGGGAGTGGCTCCTCCTTCACCTCCTCCCCCACCTGCTGCTGTGTGTCAGTCTCACTGAGCTGCAGTGTAAAGCTGCTGTCAGGTAAACAAGTCCAACTGAGCAGATTATCATAGTTTTCTCTCTTGTGAAATCTTGTGGAAACCGCCACCATCATTTTCACAAACTACCGAAGAAGTTTTGTCACCTAAAGTTTAAGTTGGTTTTGTCGTCTAAAGCTAACGTTGGTTTTGTCGTTTATAGCTAACGGTGGTTTTGTCATCTAAAGCTAACGTTGGTTTTGTTGTCTAAAGCTAACGTTGGTTTTGTCATCTAAAGCTAACGTTGGTTTTGTCGTCTAAAGCTAACGGTGGTTATGTTTTCTAAAGCTAATGTTGATTTTGTCGTCTAAAGCTAACGGTGGTTATGTTTTCGAAAGCTAATGTTGGTTTTGTTGTCTAAAGCTAACGTTGGTTTTGTCGTCTAAAGCTAACGTTGGTTTTGTCGTCTAAAGCTAACGTTGGTTTTGTGTTCTATAGCTAACGGTGGTTATGTTTTCTAAAGCTAATGTTTTTTTTGTTGTCTAAAGCTAACAATGGTTTTGTCATCTAAAGCTAATGTGGGTTTTGTTGTCTAAAGCTAATGTTGGTTTTGTGTTCTATAGCTAACATTGGTTTAGTTTTCTAAAGCTAATGTTAGTTTTCTTGTCTAAAGCTAACGTTGGTTTTGTCACCTAAAGCTAACAGTGGTTTTGTTTTCTATAGCTAATGTTGGTTTTGTTGTCTAAAGCTAACATTGCTTTGTCATCTAAAGCTAACGGTGGTTTTGTTATGTAAAGCTAACAGTGGTTTTGTTTTCTAAAGCTAATGCTTGTTTTGTTGTCTTAAGCTAATGGTGGTTTAGTTTTATAAAGCTAACGTTGGTTTTGTCGTCTAAAGCTAATGGTGGTTTTGTTGTCTTAAGCTAATGGTGGTTTTGTTTTATAAAGCTAACGTTGGTTTTGTCGTTTTAAGCTAATGGTGGCTTTGCCATCAGTAACTCTAATGTTTAGCAGTGAAGGTGATGTAAATCTTAAATTCAGCTGAGCAGCTCTGAATGCCTGTTATGTGTTTCTGTGACCTGCTGGATACCAGATACCTCCAAACGGGCACGACCAACCATGCCGACCATCTACAACCACACACACACACACACAGCCCAGCTGAGGTCATTAAAATGTGATCACATGATCACATGAAGCTGGACTGAGGAATGTGATTGCTGGAGGCCACAGTGACAGAAAGAATCCTGAACTAGCAGCGTTAAAGGGATAGTTTGGAATTTTGGACATACGACCTATTTTCCAACTCAGCCGGTGTGTTTGAGACGTCTGGAGACCTTTCAAGTAATTTCATTCAGTTCTTCTAGTTGCCGAGTTTGCTTGTGCTATAGCTAGCGCAAGTCAATGGTTCTAGGTAGCATGGCATTAAAAACAGGCAGACTATCGATGTACATATCTGTGTTGATAGAATGTTTGAAATAAAACCAACCTTGCATTTTTAAGGATTTATCTCTCAGCAGCAGCAGCGTGTCATACTTCCTAGTAGGCTATGGCAGCGGCGGACTGATATCACCTAGCACTTATAAGTTACCGGTTCTATAATAGTTTGTTCAATCTCACAGAAATGGCCACTTTTGGAGAATATACTGAAACTTTTGAAGAATCTGATGAGGAGTTTTTTTCCACCCAAACCCAACCGTACCTGTACGACCCTGAATATACAGAGGAAGAATTGTGCGAGAGGGATGCTCAAAGAGCAGAACGTGAACGAGCGTCTGTGGAGACCGAGATAGCCCCCGCTGGAGCTGAGAACCGGGACCGAACAAACGGAAACTGGTGGTGCCAGGAGAGAATCCCCTGCAACGCGTCCGAGGGTTTACGGTTCCGCGGACGGAGCAGAGGTTCGGGTTCACGGTGCGTAATTGTGGGTTCGCGGGGCCGTGGGCTGCCCGGTGTTTGAGTGAGCTCCGAGGGCTTTTCAGACAGCCTTGGGGGCTTAAGGGCCGACAAATCCGCGGTGTTCAGGTGTGTATTTACCGGCTGGTCTTAGAGTTTTGAGTCCGACGGAGCAAAGTAAAATTCCGCTGCTGTTGATAAACTAGTTTCTCAAAAAATGGATGATTGATGCGATGCAAGGTTAGTTTTATTTCAAATATTATTCTATCAACACACATATGTACATCGACAGTCTAGTGTTTTAATGGATTTGCCTTGGGTGCACTGTGGAGTGGGCAAGACTGTTTTTAATACCATGCTAACTAGAATGATTGACTTGCGCTAGCCATAGCACAAGCGAACTCTGCAACTAGAAGAACTGAATGAAATTTCTTGAATACGTCTCCAGACGTCTCAAACACACCGGCTGAGTTGGAAAATAGGTCTTATGTCCAAAATTCCGAACTATCCCTTTAAAGTAAACTTCATTCAGCAGCCTCTTCAGTCAAATCAATGACTTCATACATAATTAACTCTTAAAAATACTACAAGGCAGAGGTGCGGCTGTTTGCTTTGTAGCCGACCTCTTACAGCAGCGTACAGTTTAGGGCGGGGCTATTCAACAATATTGTTCAGTGGGCCACATATTCAGAAAGGGACCAAGTGGTTCCTGTATCACTCTTCTCAGGGGTTATGTTGACCCACTCCAGCCTTTTCTGGCCTCATGAATTAGAAAATTAAAAATTTTATTTTTAAAAATGTTTTAGGGTGTGGCTACCACAGCGTTGAGAAATGACTCATTTATGACAATTTCCTAAACCCAGAGTTTTTGTTGTCTGAAGCTAAAGTTGGTTTTGTTGTGTAAAGCTAGCGTTGGCTTTGTTGTGTAAAGCGAACGTTGGTTTTGTTGTGTAAAGCTAACGTTGGCACTGTTGCGTAATGCACAGGCAACGGCAGAAAAACAAAAGATTTTGGTGATTGTTTCGTGAACAGCTGTGAGACTGTGTGTTGTTATTTCGGAGCAAGTTCTGTTTCCTGTTCGTAACATTCAACTGGACTTGGTCCCAAATTCTTTATTTTCTCAGTATTCATATTGTTATGTTTGGTTAAGATGGGCAGTTGGAGCAGTTTATTTATAACTCACTATCACAAATCATACATTTGCGTCAACTTTACAATCTGTGCAGACGTCCTCCACATCCTTGAACAGGGACGATATAGAAACCAGCTCAGGAAGGCCGACCGAGGAGGAGCAGTGCTGCTGCTTTATTACAGTTTGGAGGGGTTGGGCTCGGGTAGCTGATGCATAGGTATGACCAAGACGGTGGAAAGAATCTAAGGACTGCCGGCTATGTCCCTGTAACAGACGCCCAAAATCCATATGCACGAGCCAGTCATGAACACATCTCCTGAAGAATGCTGCTGGAGCTGGCTTACTGTTACATGATACAGGCTTGGATGGTATGTCAGTGGTGGCTGCTGGCAGCCTGCACTCACTGCAGCCTGAAGCAGCATGTCAGCAAAATGGTGCTCATTTCAGTCCACCTTTAATTCTGCTGAACATTATTTCATAACAATGAGAGTGAAATGTCAATGTTATTCTTCGAAAGCAGATTAAAATGCATAGTGACAATCATTGGGTCTCATTCAACAAACGTTCTTAGGAACAAATGTGTTCTTAAACCCACTAATGCTGTTTTCACCAAGATTCTTTTCTTTTCTTCTTAGGTAAGAACAAATCCTATGAACATTTAGAAGCATACTTGTGGTTTTATTCTTGCAAAAACATTGCAGCCTTTATTGGAAGGAGGCCAGAATTAGAGACAGGCCCCTATTTCTATTTGAGCAAAACGGACTACCAGTAGAATTAATAAAAAACAGATTTTCTGTCTATTTGAACCTATAAAATACTAGGTGCTCCGTAGCTGCCATATTACGGTAAACGTTTACTGCTTGCCAGTATTGCACGCTTGGTGGGCTGCCATTAGGAGGATGATTGACAGGCGCTCTCCTTCATACAATCACACGCACACTTCATGGCTGCACCTGATTGGACGATCGCTTTCACAGCTGTCCTGTCTGCTCCCGGATTTCAAACGGACCAACATGGCGGCTCGTTTGGAAACTTTCTCTTATTTTACGACATAGTTCACCGAAATGTGTTTCTGAAAACATTTTATGTGAGAAATAAGCGATGCAGTTGCTGAATCTGTCTTTATTTTAGATCAACAACGGTCAGTTTAAAAGATTTTCAAGAGCTTGTGGGAGGAGGCGGCGCACCGTCTCTCGACACTCGCCGTGAGTCGAATGCATTGCAGGGCTTCTTACATACCGTAAATCCTCTAATATAGCTTCAGCCAAAATCTCTGTGAGGCGAAGGCATTGCATGGCTGACAATGAATGGGAAGCATAGAAATAACGAGAGACCGGCTGTTATTTACCTCCGCCGACAGCGAGACCAGCCAATGTTAGAGACCAGCTGGTAATAGAATACAGGCCAGTATTAGAGGATTTATGGTATGCTAATTAGAAAGAACTGGCATGGGTTTTCAATTAATGAAGATGTGGGAATCAACAAGATACAAACAGAAGGGAACACAGCATAGGTTTTTATTAGGAACTTTATGAAGAATACATTTTTAAAAAATTAAGGAATATATTACATAGAATGGTAAGTGGTCTCAACCTAACTATGTAGTTTACTCTCAACCTAACTATGAAGCTTTGTTTTGTTCTATTTTATTTGTAATGTGTCACAAACTGTTTGCGACCGCTAGGTCCAGAAAAACAACATTCCCCGGGAACATAAGCAAGAGTTTAGTATCGTTGTTTGGAACATCATTTTATTGGAGACACAGTTAAACTATACAAAAACACTGAATGCTTTCTCAATAAAAAGTAATTTAAAAAGAAAAGAATATAGAAGATATTTCTCAAAAGTTTAATCCAGAATCATAGTCAACAAAATACATGAAACAAAATAAACACATTTTTGTAAGAAAACAGATGAAATCAAGTCGGAGTAGAACATTCTCTGCTTGTTGGAGCAGGTTGAGCTTCTTGGACTTCTGTGTTTCGGTGCTCTCAGACGCAGGATGGCCGGATACCTTCATTAAACCAGTTCAGACATCTTTCCCATGTTTATGTTGCTGGTCAGGACTTTCATGTGTACTATGATGAAAAACCAAAGAATGCATGTACTCTTAATCCTCACTGAGCTGCTGTTTCTCTTCTGTTCCAGACTCGGACAGGAACGAAGAGGACGACCATGTTTTCAGCAGAGATCCAGCCGTAAGTTAGCATCCACTGCCGGCTGCTGCTTCGCTTCCACATGGAATCATGGTCACCTGGCTTTTATGCTCCTTTTATTTATTTACTTTTGCTATCATTTAATTTCCTTTTTAATTGTATTAATTGGTTTTAAAATGGTAAATGGCCTCATTTATATAGCGCTTTTCTCCAAAGCGCTATACATCAATGACTGACATTCACCCATTCATTCACCCATTCATACACCGACGGCGGAGTCAACCACGCAGGGCGACAGCCAGCTCGTCAGGAGCAATTGGGGGGAGGTGTCTTGCTCAGCGACACCAGGCACTCAGCTAGGAAGAGCCGGGGATCGAACCGGCAATCTTGCGGTTGCCAGCAAACCCGCTCTACCTCCTGAGCTAAACCCCCCATTTTATTTGTTTGTATTGTTTCCGTTTTATCAGTGTTTAAATTTGACTTTAGTTTTGTCTCATTGTTCGGCTTTCTGTTGTTCTGATAAAGCTACTGATGCTAAAGCTGCTAACCTGCTGCTACTGATGCTAGAATGCTGCTGCTAAAGCTACTGATGCTTAAGCTACTAATGCTAAAGCTGCTGATGCCAAAGCTGATAATGCTAAAGCTGCTGATGCTAAAGCTGCTACTGGTGCTAAGCTGCTGCTGCACCGTTTCCAACAATAACATGATGTTCTACTAAACGTCTACAGGTGAAAGACAAGAGGAGGTCGCCTCCCTCCAACAGATCTCCTTCCACCCAACAACGAAACACTGCTCACAGCTCTGCAGACGAACAGGAGAGTCCAGAGAGAGTGGTGAGAACCACACACACACACACACACACACACACACACACACAGAATCTTAAGCTAACGTTGGTATTAAAAGTTCATCACAGTAACTTTCATGTTGAAAGTGATGAAAATTTTCCTCTAACTCTTACCTCTAAAGTAACTGTGTGTGATCACAAGCACTACTGGCAACATTGTTATTGGAGATATTTGGAAAGAGGAACGCAGCATTGTGACCGACATCCTGACCCCAGCAGGGCCGCACAAACTGGATCACAATTGTCCCAGTCTGATCTGCTGAGGTCACTGTTCGCCTCATAAACAACCTTTCATTTGTCAAAGCTCAGCACAGATGCCGTCGCGTCATGTGACCGGCAGCTGCTGGACACAAAGTGGACCAGTGAAACCATGTGGACCAGCTGCAGGTGTCGGTGTAAACACTCTGAGCCACATTCACAGACTAGAAAGTGACACGTCAGCACTTAACTAAGCTGGTTTCCAGCAGACATGTGACACAACAAACACTGAGGGTTGATGGGAAAATACAACTGCCTCTACGGCTACAGAACTGAATGTTATCAACATTTTATTACATTAATTTTTTTGACAAAAGTCTTTCAAATGTAACAAATTGACTTTTGAATTAAATAAACAAAAACTTTCTAATGAAGCTCATAGTGCATCAAAATATATTTTAATAGCATCAAAGAACAGTTGAGCAGTTAAACAGTTGAAAATATAATAGTCAATTTGAGCGTAATGACCTCTGACCTTCATTGTCATTGACCAGCGTGGAGGTAAAACAACAGGCCTTGGCTGATTCTCTTCTCTGGGCCACGTTACAGATCCTCTCACAGATACAGATCCATGTCATCTGTGTTGTGTTCAGGTGCAGAAGGAGAAACTGCATGCAGAGCTGAAGCAGGTGTTGAGTCAGAAGAGAAGTCATCTGAGAGAGTTGAGCTGCCAACTGGCCCAACCGGAGATGGACTCGGAGCCAGCAGACGGACTGACAGTAAATATATATAAATATGATTAACTAGACCGTGACTGAATCGTTCAGTTAAATGAGTCGTCCTGGTCAGTTTGATATCATGTCACTTTCACTTGCCACATGTGCAAATTAGCTGCAAAGAGTCTGAGATCAGTCGAACCAAAGATCGATAAAATGGAAATAAATGTTTATGTTGGGCCTCATTTTGTTAAAGGTTGTGTGCGTGTGTGTGTGTGTGTTTGTGTGTTTGTGTGTGTGCGTGCAGGAAGCCTCTAAGGCTGTAGAGATCGTCGTGGAGACAGAGGCAGAGGCCGGAGCCAGCGGCTACAGTGTGACTGGTGGAGGGCAGCGAGGGATCTTTGTCAAAGACGTCCTCAGAGATTCACCAGCCGCTAAACATCTGAGTCTACAGGAAGGTACTTCATCGTTCAAACGGGAGCACTTCTTCATTTCTGTTTGTGACCCCAGGTTTCAGGAAATCCTTCTACACTGCTTTTTCATTGTGGGAGTATCAATCCTATTTTCCTCACTGTTGTCTTTGTAAAAGCTATGAGACAAAATATTATGCCTCTGAGACGCCAACAGAGGCGAGATGAGGCGTTCCTACCTCTCCTTGAACGGAACGATCCGATCTGGCCTCTCCGTGAACGGAGCGATCCGACCTCTCTGTGAACGGTGCAATCCGATCCGGCCTCTCTCTGAACGGAGCGATCCGGCCTCTCCGTGAACGCAGCGATCCGGCCTCTCCATGAACGCAGCGATCCGGCCTCCCCGTGAACGCAGCGATCCGGCCTCTCCGTGAACGCAGCGATCCGGCCTCTCCGTGAACGCAACGATCCGGCCTCTCCGTGAACGCAGCGATCCGGCCTCTCCGTGAACGCAGCGATCCGGCCTCTCCGTGAACGCAACGATCCGGCCTCCCTGTGAACGCAGCGATCCGATTCGGCCTCTCTGTGAACGGTGCAATCCAATCCGGCCTTTCCGTGAACACCGGTAGTTGTTCGCTCGAGGCCGCCGTTGTATCATCAACATGTTTATGATGCAGCAACTTTGCTTGCATTTGAAGATTCGTGTAAATATGTAATATATGCAAAAGTTCACCTTTCTTTGTTGTTTCGATGCGCTCGAGCTAATCGGATTCCCGATGCTCATTTAATACGTCACACGGCCGGCGGCACTCTTGCGTTACATCAGGGCCTCTCTGTTCCGCCAAAGCTGGGATTCTGTAAAAGGAGACACCGTTGCAGTGTTATGCCGCAAACCAAAGTTCTTTATAAACGGTGGTATTGCAGCGTACCTCTTTTTTCTGTGTTACGTCGAGAGATTCTGACTTGCGGATTAACCGTGTTTTCACCATGTTCTCTGTGTGCAGGTGACCAGCTGCTGAGTGCCAAAGTCTATTTCGACAACGTCAAGTATGAAGACGCTCTGAAGATCCTTCAGTGTGCCGAGCCATATAAGGTCAGCTTCCAGCTGAAGAGGACAGTCCCCGGAGCAGAGGTCTACGTTCGGCCTCGAGTTCCCAGTGTGGAGGTCAAAGGTCCAAAAGCCAAGATGGCCAAAATGGTAATCCGTTATTTTCTGTATTTAGATGCAGTGTCTCAACATATTTCAGACTTCCAGGTGTGTGGAATCAATGAACCTACACAAAGCACAGCAACAGATAAACCTGGATCCGGTCTTCAGGCAGTTAGGTGACCCTCTTTATGTTTGTTTCAGAGTGTGAAGGGCAACAAGCCGTTCAAGGCCAAGAAGAAGCGAGGTGGTCGCTTTGGTCTGAAGCGGCTGAAGGAGAAGCGCAGAGAGGAGCTAGTGATGGAGGGAACGCCGCAGCGGCTGGAGATGAGCGACGTGGAAGTGGAGTTTTCTCTCCCCAAGTTCAAACAGAGGGGGAGTGTGAAGATCGAAGCAGACGGAGGAGCAGCAGCCGTGGGGAAGGCCAAGAGGAGGATCAGGTCTGTGCCCTTTCTAGGTTTGTTTTTCAAAACTGAAATGGTCACAATTAACAACATGTGAAACATTATAATGTTATAACAGCAAAAATAAAATAGTCAACAAATGCAATCTATTGGTTTCATGTTCAGAGACATGAATTGTCTCTCAGCACTAAAACAACGATCCTTTTTCATGGTGGACTCATGAACTAAACTCATCATGTGACCCTTTAACATCCAGATCTGGTGTTGGAGTATTAAATACTGAGGAAGACAACTGATGGTGGCGGGTCCACCAACACAGGACTTAGACCACCAGACCTGTTGGACACAGCGAGTCCCAAAGTGTCCTTGAGGTGTTTTTCATGAACTAGCTAAGAGGTTTAGTTGTCTAAAGCTGACATTGGTTTTGTTGCGTAAAAACATACCAAGTGATAGAAAAGAAAATGCGGTACATGAAAAAAAGTATTCTTCCAACTGAAATACATTTGTTTGAAAGTGAGTAACATGAAAACAAATGGAGAATTCTTGTCCAAGTACATGAATCAGTAGATTACTATTTTGTGACTATTTCACAAAGTGCTGTGTTGGATGCTAAAGAATACAGTAATACAATTCTATTCATTACTTAAATTGAAAGATAGCAAATGGTTCTCTATATCTTTCTGTATAAACTTTGATCAAACAAACATTTTCAATCAATCTTCTTTGTTCCCATTCTAATGTTTTTGTTCTTCTCGCCCTCCTTTCTTTAAATTGTTCTCCCAGGTTTCCCCACATGAAAACAAAGGGTTACACTGGAGAAGACACAGGAGGAAAAGTGGAAGCAGGACGACTGGAGGGACAGGTGAATATCTCTCCAACTGAGATATCTGGAGCTAAAGTGAAAACCAAAGGAAAAGGACACAAGTTTGGAATATCCTTTCCTAAGACCAAACACACAAAGTCAGGCTCAAAGTTGGAAACTGGAACTGTTGAGCTGAGGCCTCCTGGTGTGAACATCCATTCACCAGCAGTGGAGTTGGGTTTGCCTGGTGATAAAAACGTGGACGTGGAGAAGGGAGGCTTGAAGCTTAATGCGCCTGATGTGGTGTTTTCACTCCCTTCAGGAAAAGCTGAAGCATCTTTGGGCACTAAGAAGGGCAAGACAGAAATCAAAGCTCCTAAAATCGATATCAAAGGAGAAGTTATTGCAGAAGCAGCTGTGGGAAAAGTTGATGTAAACGTAGGCAAAGGAGATGCAAAGCTAAGAATGCCAAAGTTGAAACTGCCAAAAGTTAGACTATCACATAATTCAGATGAGATAGATGGTGACATCAAGATGAAAGCCAAAGGGATTAAAGAGCCTCACGTTGACATAACACCTCCAAAAGTAGAAATCAAAGGAGGTAGTGAGATTGGTCTCCCCGAGGCAAATATCACCAATCCAAAGATGGAAGATGAAATCTCTGAAAATGTTGCATCTATTCAAATGCCAACTGTTGATATTCCTTTACCTTTAGTGAAGGGAAAGTCTGACATGGAAGTCTCACTCCCAGAATGTGAAGGAGCAGGGAAGACAGCAATCAAATTGCCTGCCATTGACATCACTGTGCCTGATGTTGATTTGGAATTGGACACCAGATGCAGAATTCCTGATGAGGTTGAGGGCACTTTTAAAGGTCCCAAAATCTCTATGCCAAAGGGTGATATCTCATTACCAAAGATGCAATCATCCAATGTGGATATTGAACATCCAGAAGTTGGAGGAAAATTAATTTTACGTTCTGTTGAGATCTCTGTCCCAAAGGTGAAAACACAGGGTGGAGATGTAAATATGGACTGTTACATTGGTGGAGATGGGAGGTTCAAAATGCCTGAGTTTGACATATCTCTCCAGAAAGGCATAATTGAACGAGACATTGAAGTTGACGGGCATGCTGGGAAGGGAGGAAAATTCAAAATGCCTACCTGTGATGTTTATCAACCAAAGGGCCACATAGAGACACCCATGCTTGAGGGTGGGGGTAAGATCCAGATGCTCTCTCTTGATATACAAACACCAAAAGGAAAAATGGAGGATGACATGGAAATAGATGAACCATCTGCACAAGGAAGGACGTTGAAAATGCCCTCACTTGACGTCAGACTCCCTAAAATGGGGACATCTGGGGTTGAAATAGACTTGCAAGGACCTGAGATTAAAGGAGGGAAAATTGAAGTGCCATCAGTAGACATTTCTCTGCCAAAAGGCAAATCCAAGGGTGATACTAACATAGAGGATAAAGGAGTCAAGTTTAAAGTGCCCTCATGTAATATAACTCCTCCAAAAATGAAGTCTCCTGAGGGAGAGATTGTTTTGAAAGGACCTGAAACCAAAGATGCAAATATCAAGATCATAATTCCCCAAGGAAACATAGAGACAGATTTGAACATTGGTGGCAATGGATTAAAAGGAGAAGAATTCAACATGTCCTCTGTAGACATTAATCTCCCAAAAATGAAGCTACCTGAAGGAGACGTGAAACTAGAATGCCATGAGCTTCCAAATATTGACTTGTCGGTCTCCAAGGCAAAAATGGAGGGCAACATGGAGCTTGAGGGCAGTAGCCGACCAAGGTTCAAGATGCCAAATTTTGACATCTCCCTCCAAAATAGAGGTGACATTGATATTGAAGGTCATAAGTTGAAATCAGATATAGACTTAAAGGGAAATGAGATTAAAGGAGGGAAAATATATATGCCTACTGTTGACATCTCTCTTCCAAAAGGAAAAGCTGAGGGTAAGACAGATATTGAGGGACCCACAGGAAAAGGAGTCAAGTTTAAGATGCCTACATCCAGTGTATCACTACCAAAGATGAAGATGTCTGAAGAGAATATTGACCTTGAGGGCCCTTCAGTTGATATCTCTCTTCCAAAGGGGAAAGTAGAGGTTGGCATTGAAACGAAGAGAAATGAAGGACATTTTCATATGCCCTCAATTGATGTTTCTCTGCCAAAAATGAAATCAAAGCAATGTGACATCAACATCGAAGGTCCAGAAATCAAAGGTGGGAAAATTAAAATGCCAACTATTGACATCTCAACCCCTAAAGGAACATTAGAGGGTGACATTGCTTTTGAAGGAGGTGAATTCAGCCAGCCATCTATAGACATTGCCCTCCCTGCAGTAAAATTGCCTAAAGGAGATGTGAATTTTCAAGGGCCAAAAGTTAAAGGTTCGAAATTTGAAATGCCGAAAATCGACCTCTCACTTCCAAAAGGAAAAGCACAGGGAGACATTGATATTGACATTCACTCTGAAGTAGATGGGAATATTGAAGTACCCTCCTATGAAATTGGACTTCATAAAGAAAACGTCAAAGGTTCTAAACTTAAGGCTGGAAAAATCCATATGCCAGACATTGACCTGTCACTCCCCAAAGGAAAAGCAACAGGAGAAATTGAAATTGAAGGACATGCTGGAAAAGGAGGAAAGTTCCATATGCCCTCTGTTGATATCTCTCTTCCTAAAATGAAAGATAAGGAAGCCGAGGTGAAAGGAGGGAAATTCATAACCCCCAAATTTGATGTTTCTCTACCAAAAGTGAGTCTCCAAAAGGTGGATGCCAATGTGGAAGGACCAGATATGAAAGGAAATATGTATATACCACCTGTTAATATTGCACTTCCAAAAGGAAAAGCAGAGGTGGATATTGACATTGATGGGCACAGTGGTAAGGGAGGCATGTTTCACATGCCATCAGTTGATATAACTCTTCCTAAAATTAAAGCAAAGGGATTTGATGTTGATATTCATGGACCCGAAGTTAAAGGTGATATGCCACTCCCTAAAATGAAGTCTCCAGAGGCAGATATCAGCCTTGAAGGTCCTGATGTTAAAGGAGGAACATTTAATTTGCCAACCTTTGATATTTCACTCCCTAAAGGAAAAGTTGAAGGCGACCTTGATATTGAGGGTCCTGGGGTGAAGGATGGTACATTTAAAATGCCAGAAATTGATGTGTCTTTACCCAAAATGAGTAGTCCAGAGGATGTCAAAATAAAAGGCCTGGACATCAAAGTTGGGAAGATTGCACTGTCAGACATTGATCTTGCACTCCCCAAAGGACAAGCAGGAGGAGAAATGGAAATCGAAGGACATGCTGGAAAAGGAGCCAAGTTCCAAATGCCCTTTGTTGAAACCTCTCTTCCTAAAATGAAAGCAAAGGGAGTTGATGCCAATATTGAGGCTCTTGATCTTAAGGGAGGAAAAATCAACATGCCAGCGATGTTACTCTCCAAAGAAAAGGCTGCCCTCAAATTTGAGGGTACTGAAGTAAAAGGAAGCATATTGGAAATGCCAAAATTTGAGGTTTCACTTGGAAAGATGGACCTGCCAGAAGGCAATGTCAAAGTAGAAGGAGCAGAAATGAAGGGTGTAGGGATTGCAATGCCAGCTGTTGACATTTATGTACCGGTGGGAAAAGTGGAGAGGGATTTCAATATTGGAGGACCATCTGGAAAGGGAAAGTTTGATCTTCCAAAGGTTGACTTATCTGGCAAAAAGGGTGGTGGGCTCCACATGCCAAATCTTGGCATTAATCTCCCCAAATTTGATCTTGGCCTCAGCCTTCCCTCTGGTCTGAAAGACAAAGGCCTCAAAGTGGATGCCAGTGGACCTGAATTATCAGCAGATTTGAAGAAACCTGGTCTTAAAGGAGACATAAATCCAGCCAAGTTGAAAGTCAAGGGTGTTGACATTGAGACAGGTGGTGGAGAAGGTCCAGGTGCATCCCTTAGACGTCCTACTGTCAAACTACCGACAGTAGACATCTCAGCTCCAAAGGTAGATTTAGACTTTGCCCTCACCAAACCTAAAGGTGACGATGTAGAAGTGGAGCTTCTGAAAGCAGTGGGAGGCAGGCCTTCTTCAGGGGGCAGCTTTGATATACTTGATGTCTCCCTGAAAGGTCCCAGTTTCTCTCTGCCTAGGTTTGGTGTAAAGTCAGGTGGTGATTTGGCAATATCTGGCATCAAGGGTGGCTTTTCCCTCAGCCCAACACATGTGGAAGGAGAAATTAGGGCACCATCAGTAGAGTTTGATGTAGACGGAAAAGTCAAGTTGAAAAAAACAAAAATCAAAATGCCCTCATTTGGTATATCTAAAATGAAATTCCCCAAGTTTAGAATATCATCACCGAAAGGTCACCTCCCAGGTGGAGAGGTTGATGTTAACCTGGGGGCAGAGGTAGAAGGGAAAGGTGGCTTCCATGCACCAGATTTAGGTAAGCCAAGTAGTTACCTTCAGTCTAAGTCCAAGGTTAAGATGCCGTCTGTCGAGTTGTCACTACCAACAGCTAAAACACCAGAGACTGAAGTTCTTCTTCCCAAAGCAGAAGTTGATATATCAGATGCTGATATCAGCAGTTATGAGGGAAACCTCAAAATTCCCAACATGCCAACCACAGATATTTCCATTGCCAAAATAGACCTGGATGTGTCCCTGCCGAGAATGAAACATGATGCAAATGTTGATGGAGAAGGAGGCAAAATCAAGATGCCTGACATTGACTTGGCCCTTCCTCAAGGAAAATTGGATGACACTGAAGATGTTTGTATTGGAGTCGATGCAGAGGGAGGGAATTTCAAAATGCCTTATATCATGCCTCATGTGGATACATCCCTGCCAAAAGGAAAGTCCTCAAAAATTGAAAGTCCAGATATTGAAATGGAGGGAGGTAACGGAGGAAAATTCAGCATGCCTCATATGAAAGTGCCAGATATCGACATCTTTCTGCCCAAAGGAAAGATTGAGGGTCCAGATGTTGAAATAGAGGGCAGTACAGGGGGAAAATTTAAAATGCCTGACATGAAAATGCCCAACATTGAGATTTCTCTGCCCAAAGGGGAAATTGAGGGTCTGAATGTTGACACCTCTCTGCACAAAGGAAAGATTGAGGGTCCAGAGATAGAGATCAAAGGAGAAGGAACAAAATTTAAGATGCCACAACTCAGCATGCCCTCTGTTGATATTTCACTTCCCAAAGGAAAGATTGAAGGTCCAGATGTTAAAATGGAGGACGGTACCGAAGGAAAATTAAAAATGCCTCACTTGAAAATTCCCAACATTGGCATCTCTCTGCCCAAAGGAAAGATTGAGGGTCCAGCTGTTGATATCTCTCTGCCCAAAGGAAATATAGAAGTTGCAGATGTTGAAATAGCGGGCGGTACAGGGGGGAAATTCAAAATGCCCCAGATGAAAATGCCAAACATTGAAATTCTCTACCCAAAGGAAATTGAGGTCTGAATGGCACCAAAAAGGGAAAATTGAGCCATCTCCAGCCGTGAATCAAAGGAAAGCATTGAGAGGTCTGTTGAATTCTTCCAAAGAAAGATTGAGGGTCCAGATGTTAAATGGAGGAGGTACCGAGGAAAATTCAAAATGCCCACTTGAAAATGCCCAACATTGGCATCTCTCTACCCAAAGGAAAGATTGAGGGTCCAGATGTTGATATCTCTCTGCCCAAAGGAAATATAGAAGTTGCAGATGTTGAAATAGGGGCGTACAGAAAATTCAAAATGCCCATTAAATGCCAACATTGCATTTCTCTATCCAAAGGAAAGTTTGAGTGTCCTGAGATGGCGATCAAAGGACATGGTGGAAAATTCCAGATGCCACATCTCAGCATGCCCTCTGTTGATATTTCACTTCCCATAGGAAAGATTGAAGGTTCAGATGTTGAAATGTGAGGGCAGTACTAGGAGGGAAATTCAAAATGCCCAAATGAAAATTGACCCAAGATTGACATCTCTCTGCCCAAAGGAAAGATTGAGGGTCCAGATGTTTGACATCTCTCTACCCAGAAGAAAGTTTGAGTGTCCTGAGATGGAGATCAAAGGACAAGGTGCAAAATTCAAGATGCCACAACTCAACATGTCCTCTGTTGATATTTCACTACCAAAAGGAAAGATTGAGGGCCCAGATGTTGAAATTGAGGGCGGTACTGGAGGGAAATTTAAAATGCCCAAAGGAAATTTTGAGGGTCCAGATGTCGACATCTCTCTACCTAGAGGAAAGTTTGAGTGTCCTGAGATGGCGCTCAAAGGACAAGGTGCAAAATTCAAGATGCCACAACTCAACATGCCCTCTGTTGATATTTCACTTCCCAAAGGAAAGATTGAAGGTCCAAATGTTGAAATGGAGGGCAGTACTGGAGGGAAATTCAAAATGCCTCACATTCCAAAATTTTGAAGGGTTCCAGATTTGACATCTCTCTACCAAAGGAAAGTTTGAGTGTCCTGAGATGGCAGATCAAAGGAGCAAGTGGAAAATTCAAGATGCCACAACTCAACATGCCCTCTGTTGATATTTCACTACCAAAAGGAAAGATTGAGGGCCCAGATGTTGAAATTGAGGGCGGTACTGGAGGGAAATTCAAAATGCCCAAAGGAAAGATTGAGGGCCCAGATGTTGACATCTCATTGCCCAAAGGAAAGATTGAGGGTCCAGATGTCGACATCTCTCTACCCAGAGGAAAGTTTGAGGGTCCTGAGATGGAGAACAAAGGACAAGGTGCAAAATTCAAGATGCCACAACTCAACATGCCCTCTGTTGATATTTCACTTCCCAAAGGAAAGATTGAAGGTCCAAATGTTGAAATAGGAGGGCTGAGTACAGAGGGGAAATTCAAAATGCCTCACTGAAAATGCCCAACATGACATGTCTTTACCCAAAGGAAAGATTGAGGGTCCAGATTTTGACATCTCTCTGCCCAAAGGAAAGATTGAGGGTCCAGATGTTAAATAGGAGGGTCGAATGGACAGGACAGGAAAATTCAAATGCCACACTCAACATGCCCTCTGTTGATATTTCACTTCCCAAAGGAAAGATTGAAGGTCCAATGTTGAAATAGGAGGGCAGTACAGGGGGAAATTCAAAATGCCTCACTGAAAATGCCCAACATGACATTCTCTACCCAAAGGAAAGATTGAGGGTCCAGATGTTGACATCTCTCTACCAAAGGAAAGATTGAAGGTCCAGATGTTAAAATAGAGGGCGATACAGGAGGAAAATTCAAAATGCCTCACTTCAAAATGCCTAACATTGATATCTCTTTACCCAAAGGAAAGCTTGAGGGTCCTGAGATGGAGATCAAAGGGCAAGTTGGAAAATTCAAAGATGCCTCACATCGAAAATGCCCAACATTGAAATGGGCTCTTTACCCAAAGGAAAGTTTGAGGGCCCAGATGTTGACATCTCTCTGCCCAAAGGAAAGATTGAGGGTCCAGATGTTGACATCTCTCTGCCTAAAGGAAAGATTGAGGATCCAGAGATGGAGATCGAAGGACAACATGGAAAATTCAACATGCCACATCTCAGCATGCCCTCTGTTGATATTTCACTTCCCAAAGGAAGGATTGAAAGTCCAGATGTTGAAATAGAGGGCGGTACAGGGGGAACATTCAAAATGCCTCACATGAAAATGCCCAACATGAACATGTCTTTACCCAAAGGAAAGATTGAGGGTCCAGATGTTGACATCTCTCTGCCCAAAGGAAAGATTGAAGGTCCAGATGTTAAAATAGAGGGCGATACAGGAGGAAAATTCAAAATGCCTCACTTCAAAATGCCTAACATTGACATCTCTATACCCAAAGGAAAGCTTGAGGGTCCTGAGATGGAGATCCAAGGACAAGGTGGTAAATTCAAGATGCCACAACTTAACATGCCCTCTGTTGATATTTCACTACCAAAAGGAAAGATTGAGGGTCCAGATGTTGACATCTCTCTACCCAAAGGAAAGATTGAAGGTCCAGATGTTAAAATCGAGGGCGATACAGGAGGAAAATTCAAAATGCCTCACTTCAAAATGCCTAACATTGATATCTCTCTACCCAAAGGAAAGCTTGAGGGTCCTGAGATGGAGATCCAAGGACAAGGTGGTAAATTCAAGATGCCACAACTTCAAAATGCCTCATAATTCATACCCAAAGGAAAGATTGAAGGCCCAGATGTTGACATCTCTCTACCCAAAGGGAAGATTGAGGGTCCAGATGTTAAAATTCGAGGGCGATCGAGGAAGGAAAATTCAAATGCTCACTCTCAAATGCCTAAGATTGATATTTCCTTCCCAAAGGAAATTGAAGTCCGAGTGGAAATAGGGACGAAGGGGGAAATTCAAAATGCCTCACTTCAAAATGCCTAACATTGAAATCTCTCTACCCAAAGGAAAGATTGAGGGTCCAGATGTTGACATCTCCTGCCCAAAGGGAAATTGAAGGTCCAGATGTTAACATCCTCTGCTGATATTGAGGGTCAGTACAAGGAAGGAAAATTCAAAATGCCCATCTCAGATGCCCTTGACATCTCTTACCCAAAGGAAAGATTGAAGGTCCAGATGTTGAAATAGAGGGCGTACAGGGGAAAATTCAAAATGCCTCACTTAAAATGCCCAACATTGATATTTCTCTACCCAAAGGAAAGATTGAGGGTCCAGATGTTGACATCTCTCTGCCCAAAGGAAAGTTTGAGGGTCCAGATGGAGGGCAAGGTGGTAAATTCAAGATGCCCACTTCAAAATGCCTAACATTGAATCTCTCTACCCAAAGGAAATTGAAGGTCCTGAATGGAGGGCCAGACTGGAAAATTCAAGATGCCCACTTAACTGCCCACTGAACACTTACCAAAGGGAAGATTGAGGGTCCAGATGTTGACATCTCTCTGCCCAAAGGAAAGATTGAAGGTCCAGAGATGGAGATCGAAGGAACAGAGAAAATTCAAAATGCCACACTCAACATGCCCTCTGTTGATATTTCACTTCCCAAAGGAAAGATTGAAGGTCCAGATGTTGAAATAGAGGGCAGTACGGGGGAAATTCAAAATGCCTCACATGAAATGCCCAACATGAACATGTCTTTACCCAAAGGAAAGATTGAGGGTCCAGATGTTGACATCTCTCTACCCAAAGGAAAGATTGAAGGTCCAGATGTTAAAATTGAGGGCGATACAGGAGGAAAATTCAAAATGCCTCACTTCAAAATGCCTAACATTGATATCTCTCTACCCAAAGGAAAGCTTGAGGGTCCTGAGATGGAGATCCAAGGACAAGGTGGTAAATTCAAGATGCCACAACTTAACATGCCCTCTGTTGATATTTCACTACCAAAAGGAAAGATTGAGGGTCCAGATGTTGACATCTCTCTACCCAAAGGAAAGATTGAGGTCCGAGATGGAGATCGAAGGACACAGGTGGAAAATTCAAATGCCACACTCAACATGCCCTCTGTTGATATTTCACTTCCCAAAGGAAAGATTGAAGGTCCAGATGTTGAAATGAGGGCGGTACAGGGGGAAATTCAAAATGCCTCACATGAAAATGCCCAACATGAACATGTCTTTACCCAAAGGAAAGATTGAGGGCCCAGATGTTGAAGTCTCTCTAGCCCAAAGGAGAAAATTGAAAAGTCCTTAAATGTTGACATCTCTTCCCAAAGGAAAGTTGAGGGTCCGAGATGGAGATCGAAGGACAAGTGGAAATTCAAATGCCACACTTCACATGCCCTCTGTTGATATTTCACTCCAAAGGAAAGATTGAGGGTCCAGATGTTGAATCCCAGAAGGAGGCGGTACAGGGGGGTAAATTCAAGATGCCACAACTAACATGCCCTCTGTTGATATTTCACTTCCCAAAGGAAAGATTGAAGGTCCAGATGTTGAAATGGAGGGCGTACTGGAGGGAAAAAATTCAAAATGCCTCACTTACCAGGAAAGTTGAGGGTCCAGATGTTGACATCTCTTACCCAAAGGAAAGATTGAAGGTCCAGATGTTGAAATGGAGGGGTGATTACAGAAGAAACATTAAATGCCTCACATCGAAAATGCCAACATTGACATCTCTCTACCCAAAGGAAAGTTGAGGGTCCTGAGATGGAGATCCAAGGACAAGGTGGTAAATTCAAGATGCCACAACTTAACATGCCCTCTGTTGATATTTCACTCCAAAAGGAAAGATTGAGGGTCCAATGTTGAAATGGAGGGAGTACTGGAGGGAAATTCAAAATTCAAGATGCCCAACATGAACATGCCCTCTTGAGGTCCAGATGTTGAATCTCTTACCCAAAGGAAAGATTGAAGGTCCAGATGTTGAAATGGAGGGTGTACTGGAGAAAATTCAAAATGCCTCACATGAAAATGCCCAACATCGACATCTCTCTACCCAAAGGAAAGATTGAGGGTCCAGATGTTGACATCTCTCTGCCAAAGGAAAGTTGGGTAAATCAAATCAAAAGATGCCACAACTTAACATGCCCTCTGTGATATTTCACTACCAAAAGGAAAGATTGAGGGTCCAGATGTTGAAATGGAGGTGCGTACTGGAGGGAAATTCAAAATGCCTCACAGAAATGCCTAACATTGACATCTCTCTGCCCAAAGGAAAGATTGAGGGTCCAGATGTTGAAGATGGGAGATGTTACATTTGGAGAAAGCAGTTTAAAATGCTCAGAGAAAATGCCCAACTTCAACATGCCTCTAGTTGATAATTTCATCTACCCAAAGGAAAGTTGAGGGTCCTGAGATGGAGATCCAAGGACAAGGTGGAAATTCAAGATGCCACA
Source organism: Chelidonichthys spinosus (assembly GCA_029853015.1). Taxonomy (NCBI): domain Eukaryota; kingdom Metazoa; phylum Chordata; class Actinopteri; order Perciformes; family Triglidae; genus Chelidonichthys; species Chelidonichthys spinosus. The sequence continues at coordinate 224,566 of CM056828.1, read as the reverse complement.
ACTTAACATGCCCTCTGTAGAAATATTTCACTTACCAAAGGAAAGATTGAAGGTCCAGATGTTAAAATCGAGGGCGATACAGGAGGAAAATTCAAAATGCCTCACTTCAAAATGCCTAACATTGATATCTCTCTACCCAAAGGAAAGCTTGAGGGTCCTGAGATGGAGATCCAAGGACAAGGTGGTAAATTCAAGATGCCGCACTTCAAAATGCCTAACATTGAAACCTCTCTACCCAAAGGAAAGATTGAAGGCCCAGATGTTGACATCTCCCTGCCCAAAGGGAATATTGAGGGTCCTGATGTTGACATCTCTCTGCCTAAAGGAAAGATTGAGGATCCAGAGATGGAGATCGAAGGACAACATGGAAAATTCAACATGCCACATCTCAGCATGCCCTCTGTTGATATTTCACTTCCCAAAGGAAGGATTGAAAGTCCAGATGTTGAAATAGAGGGCGGTACAGGGGGAACATTCAAAATGCCTCACATGAAAATGCCCAACATGAACATGTCTTTACCCAAAGGAAAGATTGAGGGTCCAGATGTTGACATCTCTCTGCCCAAAGGAAAGATTGAAGGTCCAGATGTTAAAATAGAGGGCGATACAGGAGGAAAATTCAAAATGCCTCACTTCAAAATGCCTAACATTGACATCTCTATACCCAAAGGAAAGCTTGAGGGTCCTGAGATGGAGATCCAAGGACAAGGTGGTAAATTCAAGATGCCACAACTTAACATGCCCTCTGTTGATATTTCACTACCAAAAGGAAAGATTGAGGGTCCAGATGTTGACATCTCTCTGCCCAAAGGAAAGTTTGAGGGTCCTGAGATGGAGATCCAAGGACAAGGTGGTAAATTCAAGATGCCACAACTCAACATGCCCTCTGTTGATATTTCACTTCCCAAAGGAAAGATTGAAGGTCCAAATGTTGAAATGGAGGGCAGTACTGGAGGGAAATTCAAAATGCCTCACATGATAATGCCCAACATGAACATGTCTTTACCCAAAGGAAAGATTGAGGGTCCAGATGTTGAAATCTCTCTACCCAAAGGAAAGATTGAAGGTCCAGATGTTGAAATGGAGGGTGATACACGAAGAAAATTCAAAGTGCCTCACTTCAAAATGCCTAACATTGATATCTCTCTACCCAAAGGAAAGCTTGAGGGTCCTGAGATGGAGATCAAAGGACAAGGTGGTAAATTCAAGATGCCACAACTTAACATGCCCTCTGTTGATATTTCACTACCAAAAGGAAAGATTGAGGGTCCAGATGTTGAAATTGAGGGTGGTACTGGAGGGAAATTCAAAATGCCCAAAGGAAAGTTTGAGCGTCCAGATGTTGACATCTCATTGCCCAAAGGAAAGATTGAAGGTCCAGATGTTGAAATGGGGGGTGTTACTGGAGAAACATTTAAAATGCCTCACATGAAAATGCCCAACATCGACATCTCTCTACCCAAAGGAAAGATTGAGGGTCCAGATGTTGACATCTCTCTGTCCAAAGGAAAGTTTGAGGGTCCTGAGATTGAGGTCAAAGGACAAGGTGCAAAATTCAAGATGCCACAACTCAACATGCCCTCTGTAGATATTTCACTACCAAAAGGAAAGATTGAGGGCCCAGATGTTGAAATGGAGGGCAGTACTGGAGGGAAATTCAAAATGCCTCACATGATAATGCCCAACATCGACATCTCTCCGCCCAAAGGAAAGATTGAGGGTCCAGATGTTGACATCTCTCTGCCAAAAGGAAACATCGAGTGTCCAGATGTTGACATCTCTCTGCCTAAAGGAAAGATTGAAGGTCCAGATTTTAAAATAGAGTGCGATACAGGAGGAAAATTCAAAATGCCTCACTTCAAAATGCCTAACATTGAAATCTCTCTACCCAAAGGAAAGCTTGAGGGCCCAGATGTTGACATCTCCCTACCCATAGGGAACATTGAGGGTCCTGATGTTGACATCTCTCTGCCCAAAGGAAATATTGAGGGTCCAGAGATGGAGATCGAGGGTCAACGTGGAAAATTCAAGATGCCACATCTCAGCATACCCGCTATTGATATTTCCCTTCCCAAAGGAAAGATTGAAGGTCCAGATGTTGAAATGGATGGCAGTACTGGAGAAAAATTCAAAATGCCTCACATGAAAATGCCCAACATTGACATGTCTCTACCCAAAGGAAAGATTGAGGGTCTAGATGTTGACATCTCTCTGCCCAAAGGAACGATTGAAAGTCCAGATGTGGTAATGGAGGGTGTTACTGGAGGAAAATTTAAAATACCTCACATGAAAATGCCTAACATCAACATATCTCTGCCCAAAGTAAAACAGTCAATCGAAGGTCCAGAAGTAGGGATTAAGGGAGATGGGGGACAGTTCAAGATACCTAATGTTGACATATCTACCCCTAAAGGAAAAGTAAATATTAATATGCCTGAGGGGAAAGTGGAAAAAGAGGTAGGAACCATCAAGTTACCACATATCAAGATGCCAAAAGTTGACATTTCACTTCCAAAGAGTAAAAATAAAGGTGTTGAAGCAGCTGCTATAGACGTGGAATTCACAGGAGGAAAGGTAAAAGGTCCACATTATAAATTTCCAAAGGGGGGTATATCAGTGCTGAAGAATACATTAGGCGAAGCAGAGATTAATTTACCAACCATTGAGGCAGGAGGGAAAATTAAAGATCCACAAGTCACATCACCAGATCTGGACATCGATGTGACACTTGGTAAACCTAAACAAGTCATAAAGGCTCATGGGGAAGCTGATCTGCATTTAGAGCACACAGTTCTGAAACTCAAAATGCCAACAATAGATATCAAAGTTCCTAAAGGAGACCTGGAGCTTGACATAGGACTTCATGGAGGAAAGGGGAAGGACAGGAAAAAAGTTGAACTACCTGACTTGGATCTCAACACAACGGGAACCAGCAGCAGTGTAAAGGGGACGAAAGTCAAAGGAACAAAATTCAATATAGGAATGCCAAAAAAGAAAACTGGCAGAGATGTAACAGCAGAAGCAAAAATATGCGAAAGCTGTGGTGTGAAGGAGTTAAGTGGTCAGGCCAAACACAAATGCAAGGGTAAAGAAAGCTTTGAGTACGAAGTTGAAACCCACAATGGACATAAAGAGAATAAAGATCGTTTGAACATACCAGTGCCAGAGGTAACTTTACCAAGTGTTAGTATGAAAACCAAACACGGTTCAGCCAATTTAGGAACAGGGGGAGAGGGTAGCCTCCTGTCATCCAGATCAGAAATCAAAGTTGCAAGGATTCCAGACATTGAGTTTGATATTGGTACAACAAAAGATGAAGACCAGAAAAAAGAAAAGGACAAGAAAATCAAAATCCCTAAGTTTGGTGTCCCACTACCATCCATCTCCTCTCCCGAAGGAAGAATGAATATCTATGGGCCAGAACTTCAGTATGAGGGCCCTAAAATACCCAGAGTAAAGAAGGCTGTCTTTGTCTTGGTAAATGCTCCACAAACCGATGAACCAGCTGCATGCACAAGTCACCTAGAAGAGGAGATGACAGCTGAGGCTGAAAAACAGGATGGCAAAGTGAAGGTGCCCAAAATCAAAATGAATCCAAGCTTTGGGAAGTCTAAAGACAAATCAGCTTCCGTGTCATTTTCTTCTGAACAATCAGGTTTGTTGGATGTCAGTCTAAAGAGCGAAGGTTCAGGTTCAAATCTCAATGGTGAAAAAGATGCAATACCTAACAAGAGCTCCAAGGATGATAAAGGGACATTCAGTGGCAAAATTAAACTTCCAAAGGTGGAGTTATCTTCTCCGTATGGCAAAATGTCTGCAGAGGGGAAGGACAGCGCAACAAGTGTGACACTGGGAAAGATTTCATCACCAGGAGAAGTGGAGGGAGATAATGGCAACGTGGTCCCTGCTGGTTTTAGTGAGGAGCTCTTGCATGATGTGGTGTCATCTCATGCCAGAACAGATATGTTGGATAGGGACAGCTCAGAGTCCCCTGCCAGTTTTACCATGGAGTTCAAGTCCACAAATATCCAGCCTTGGGATGAGGTTGAGTGCCAAAGCAGGGAGTCTGAATTAAGAGAGTCTTCCCCCTGGTTCAAAGTCCCTAAATTCACCCTGAAGCCACACTCCACAGGTAAGAATTAAAGGCACACAGTGTAGCTGTACAAGAATTAAATGACCAAACTATATAAATAATTATGTAGAGGACCATGTAGAGGATTGTGTAGAGGTTTATGTAGAGGACTATAAAGAGGATTATGTAGAGGACTATAAAGAGGATTATGTAGAGGACTATATAGAGGACCATGTAGAGGATTATGTAGAGGACCATGTAGAGGATTATGTAGAGGACTATAAAGATGATTATGTAGAGGACTATATAGAGGACCATGTAGAGGACTATATAGGGGACCATGTAGATGATTATGTAGAGGACCATGTAGAGGATTATGTAGAGGACCATGTAGAGGACCATGAAGAGGTTTATGGAGAGGTTTATGTAGAGGACTATAAAGAGGATTATGTAGAGGACTATAAAGAGGATTATGTAGAGGACTATATAGAGGACCATGTAGAGGACCATGTAGAGGATTGTGTAGAGGTTTATGTAGAGGACTATAAAGAGGATTATGTAGAGGACTATATAGAGGACCATGTAGAGGATTATGTAGAGGACCATGTAGAGGATTATGTAGAGGTTTATGTAGAGGACAATAAAGAGGATTATGTAGAGGACTATATGGAGGACCATGTAGAGGACTATATAGGGGACCATGTAGATGATTATGTAGAGGACCATGTAGAGGATTATGTAGAGGACCATGTAGATGATTATGTAGAGGACCATGAAGAGGTTTATGGAGAGGTTTATGTAGAGGACTATAAAGAGGATTATGTAGAGGACTATATAGATGACCATGTAGAGGATTATGTAGAGGACTATATAGGGGACCATGTGGATGATTATGTAGAGGACCATGTAGAGGATAATGTAGAGGACCATGTAGAGGATTATATAGAGGACCATGTAGAGGATTATGTAGAGGACCATGAAGAGGTTTATGTAGACGACCATGTAGAGGACTATATTGAGGACCATGTAGAGGATGTTGACAAATATATTTTATCATGTACTTGCTATCCAGTTGCATTGTGGGAAGTTTATGACTCATTAACAACTAGAAGTCAGTCAACGTACGTTATTACAACAAGCATTAATTTACTTTGTGTTATTAATATTTTGTGTCCTGTTTTGTCTCTGCTTTATAAGACTAAGTTTCTTTTCCCCTCTTGCCATCCTCCCTCTCCTCCGCTCCTCCTCCTTCCTTCTCCCTCTCATCCCTCTCCTCCTTCTCCTCTGCTCCTCCTCCTTCCTTCTTCCTCTCCTCCCTCCCCTCCTTCCACTCCGCTCCTCCTCCTTCCTTCTCCCTTTCCTCCCTCCCCTCCGCTCCGCCTCCCTCTCCTCCCTCCCCTCCTCTGCTCCTCCTTCCTTCTCTCTCTCCTCCTCTCCTCTCCTCCTCTCCCCCCTAGGCTTCCTTCAGATAACCCCAGAGGGTTCTCCTCGGGCCGAACGGCGGGGGGAGGTGGGAGGGGAGGTGCCAGGCGTCACCACCCTCTCGGGGTCATTCTGCCTCCACTCCTCAGGGCACCACTTCGCCACCCAGGAAATGTCCGAGGAGCGCCAGGTCTCCCCCGAGGAGGGAACCGTCACCATGGTGACCAAGACTACCAGGATCAGCCGGCACGTGGTCACCACGGAAACACGAACAGGTGAATCTTCTTCAGCCATGCCAACGACTCAGCAGGACTGGAAGCCCTGAGATGATGAAACCTGAAACGTCTCGTTTAGTTTCTCTTTGGTTGCGGTGTTGTTGTTTGCAAACCTCTATTAATACGAGTCTTTGCATTTGAATAGGCATATATATATATATATATATATATATATATATATGTTTATATATATTAGGGCCCGGACTTTAACGCGTTAATTAAGATTAATTAATTACACAAAAATTAACGCGTTAAAAAATGTACGCATTTTAATCGCACTTATTTTTGCACCGCAGAAAGTTTCTCACTGGATGAGTTTCAGGCAGACCGATTATAGTCGAGCACCAACTAGTGTTCATGACTTCAGACAACAAACCACAGTGAACATGATCGAAGGAGCTGATGAGACCGCTTTGGTTGGCCCCGTGGGTGGGAAATTTTGTTATAAAAAATGAACGGATTGAAGCATCGATAAGAGCATGGTTGTGTGAAAGCTCTGCAACAAGGAATTCGCATATGACCTCAATGCAAAACATAGCAGCTAGCGTGGACGCTAGCATGGACATTAATGGAAAAAATTGCACTGGTCTGTTGGACTTGGTTGAACAAAAATAAACAATATTTTGTTGCTTAAGCTTATGTATTCAGTTATTTATTCAATGGTATACTAAAAATCCATGTGAAAAAAATTACTTCTCACTGTTCTCAGGTCAAATATTTATATGCGATTAAATGCGATTAATTTCGATTAATTAATTACAAAGCCTCTAATTAATTAGATAAATGTGTTTAATAGAGTCCCAGCCCTAATAATATATATATATATATATATATATATATATACATATACATATATATATATATATATATATATAGAGAGAGAGAGAGAGAGAGAGAGAGAGAGGTATGAATTTGATGGAAAACAAGGACATTTCATCGTCAGCGCCATCATCATTATTAAAGCATATGCTCTCTGTTTTCATTTTAAAATGTGATTATTTTTTTGTTTTTTCTTTCAGTTTTGTCAGTTTAGTCCGAATTATTTATCAGCTTTTGTTTGGTTTTCACTCTGAATGTCAAAATGTCACTTGATTTTATTATGTATTGTTGTTTGTGTGCTGAAAACACCCAGGAATGAGTCATTTACTCAAACCATCACCATGGATTTGACTGTGGTTCGAGTGATCTTCATGTAAATACATCGACATCGTCACGATGTCTTCAACCCCAAATGTAATTATTTTCATATTCACCAGTTGGGAGCAGAAATTATCTTTTGAGTTTTTTAGATTAGAGTCTGTTCTCATTTGCTGCCATAGTTATATATATTTGAAGCATTGAGCTATTGCTGTTACCCAGAGACACTCTGGCGGGATCAAACCTTTGACCTTCTGGTTACAGGTTTGATCCCAATCATTTACTGTAGGCCACCCTGCTGCTAATCAGTTTTATATTGATCGTTCTTACTGCCAGAAGTATATTTTATGATTGAGGCTTCCAGATGAACCTCCTGATGCCGAGTGTTTGAACCTGAACCGTGTGGGGATTCAAACCGTCGATGTCGAAGAGTAACCGTGAGCTTTGGTGCTGTGTGAAGGGTGGTAGCGTTAAAACAGACTTCCTTCAGTCTAAAACCTCTTTAATATTCTGAAAATATCACAGAAGAACATTGGATGTTAAAATGTCAGATAATTAAATAAATAATAATTGTAATAAAATAAAATATAAAGCCATTTGAAGCTTTGTGCTGGACGATCAACTCGTTCTCTCTTAACGTGTCACAATAATGCAAAGGACGGCGGCGCTCTACGCTCACAATGTACGGCTGTTACATCATACACCCGTCACAGTGTCACATCGTACGCCTGTTAGATCGTATGCCTGTCACATTGTATGCCTGTTACATCGTTTGCCGATTTCATCGTATGCCCGTGACATCGTATGTCCGTGACATCGTACGCCCGTCACATCGTAGGCCCGTCACATCGTACGCCCGTCACATCGTACAACCATTACATCGTACAACCATTACATCGTACGCCCGTCACATCGGAGCGTCACATTGGAGCATCACATCGTACGCCCGTCATCGTCTTTTCAAATTAAACTTCACAGTTAGATTGAGGTTTAGGAAAGGAGCTGGTTGGCGTTAATGTAACGGACTAACGAGTCACATGACGAGCGACTGGCATGACAAAATGTCAACGTTTCCTTTGACGCGGAACGCTAATGGCGGTCTCCCGGGTGAAAGTCCTGTGTTCGTTTGACCTGTCGCATGTGGACTATCGCTCTCTTTATACGTCTGTTGCTCTACCCAGAATGCAGCGGGAGAACTGGCGAGCTGATTATTTGACGCCTTGACAGTGAGAAAAGGTTGAAATTTTACATATTTTATTTGGAGACATTTTTACTTTCATTCCCAATCGTTCAACCATTTGATAAAAAACAGTCAGTGTAACGTTTGTGTCTTTAATATTGATAACGAACTCTCTGTTTACTTTCCTGGTTGGTGGACGGAGTGAAACTGTGATGATGAATCCTCTCAACAAACAGCTGATTGGCTCACATGTTTATGTGTGTTGAGATTTTTACTTTTCGATTTGAAGGGTTTCAAAGTGTTCTGTCAACGCTGCTTTGGAGAGAATGTTGAATACGATGTTACATCAATAAAAGGTTTTTCACACAAAACCAACTGAATGCTTCCTGATGTCCTCCAGCTGAATTATTAGTTAAAAGTGGATTTATCTGTGCTTTCTGCGGCCCGTTTCAGAGAACAGGCTCAACCAAATCTGAACCTAAACCTGAACTCTGAGTTTTGGGTTCCAGAACATCTGTTCTGAATTAGTTCAATCAACTCTGAGTATGTAAACTCTGAGTTACGCGCGTGCCTGCCGACTCTCAATGGAGTTCCGATACTACGATTCACCATGGCAACCGGGAGAGAGTTGCTATTACTCAGTGTTTATGGAGAAAACAAGCTCATCCTTGGAAAGCGGAAACGTAACTGCAGCAAAGTAGAGATAGTTGGTGCGGCGGACATTTACTGCCTGACTTAATGTGTATAACTGAATTAAACAGTGGATTGATCTTAAGGTGATAACGCTTTATTTTCAGCTTCACAGAGCGACACTGGTGTAATGGATAGTGATGCTGCCTATGGTACTGGTGACATTGGTTCAACTCCCATGGTTCACGAAGTAGAGGAAAGTAGAAATAACCATTTTCATATAGGCGTTATCCCACAGGCATAAAAAGAAAGTGGCTGCAGCTGAAAATTAAGCATAAGAATATTGCACAAATTCATACACTGTAAGGCGTATGATTTTAATCATATTTCACATACTAAACAATAAATATAAGCGGCTATTTCAACACAAAAATGTCCTTAACTATTTCATAAAACTCCTGTTCACAAAGATCCAGTCGGAACCAAAAGACGGGTCAGGACCCAAAGCTGGGTCGGGACCCAAAGACCGGGTCGCAGGACTTTCTATTAGACTCACCTAATTAATTTGCAGAATTTCTTCCATAGTCTTTAATTGAACATTAAATGTGCAGTACGACTATAAATGACCATGATGCATCTGGGCGAGTTAAGGGGTGATTCTCTCATCAGATAACCAACAGAATGTCCATTGGCCTTCATGTTAGATTCAGGGTTCTAAGAAGGCTACAAATATCAGAACCGAACATCAAGGCTCCCTCATTACATTTACATTTACATTTAGGTCATTTAGCAGACGCTTTTGTCCAAAGCGACTTACAATAAGTACATTTGTCAAAAGAAGGAAACAAAGAAACCACGACGTATCATTGCCGATGCAGTAAGAGCTAAAAATAGAACAAGTGTTAGGTCCTCATCTGAGTAAAGTAGTACTTCAAGAGCAACAGTGCTAAGATCAGAGTGCTATAGGTAAGGTTTTTTTTTTTTTTTTTGGGGGGGGGGGGGGGGGTCGAGGGAGGGTGCTAGTGGGTCATGCTATGTAGAGTCAAGGTGAAGTCTGAACAGGTGAGTCTTGAGCCTTTTTCGGAAGATGGCAAATGACTCTGCTGTCCTGACATTGGTCGGGAGTTCGTTCCACCACTGAGGCGCCAGAACGGAGAAGAGTCTGGACTTTGCTGAGCGACATTTGTTTGATTTCAGCGATGGTGGTACCAGCCGGCCAGCTGAAGTAGAGGAGCGAAGTGCTCGCTTCGGGGCATGAGGTTTGACCAGTGTTTGAAGGTAGAAGGGTGCCGTTCCATTGATGGCCCTGAAGGCCAGTGTCATCGTCTTGAATTGGATGCATGCTGCAACAGGGAGCCAGTGGAGGTCACGGAGGAGGGGGGTCACGTGGGAGAATTTGGGTAGATTGAAGATGAGGCGTGCTGCGGCATTCTGGATACGCTGTAATGGTTTGATCGCAGAGGCCGGGAGTCCGGCCAGGAGAGAGTTGCAGTAGTCAAGGCGGGAGATGACCAGTGCTTGGACCAAGAGCTGCGTTGCATCCTTTGTGAGGAAGGTCCGAATCCTGCGGATATTGTAGAGGGCGAATCTGCAGGATCGGGCCACAGCAGTGATGTTGGGGGTGCAGGATAGTTGGTCATCGAGGATTACACCCAGGTTCCTCGCAGTTGAGGAAGGTAATACTGTGATGCCCTCGACAGTGACCGACAGGTCCATGCGAGGGCAGTCTTTCCCTGGGATGAAGAGGAGTTCGGTTTTGTTCAGGTTGAGCTTGAGGTGATGTGCAGTTGTCCAGACAGAGATGTCAGCCAGACAGTTCGAGATGCGAGTTGCAATGTGAGCGTCAGAGGACGGGGGAAAAGAGAGGAACAGCTGGGTGTCATCTGCGTAGCAATGGTAGGAGAATCCATGCGATGTGATAACAGAACCTAGTGATCTGGTGTATAGTGCGAACAGAAGCGGTCCTAATACTGAGCCTTGAGGGACGCCCGTGTCCAGAGAGCAGGGTTTGGACATAGAGCCATTCCATGTGACCTGGAAGGTGCGGTTTGTCAGGTATGATGTAAACCAGGTGAGAGCACAGTCAGTTATGCCAAGTTCAGCCAGAGTGGAGAGGAGGATTTGGTGGTTGACTGTGTCGAATGCAGCAGATAGGTCGAGGAGAATGAGAACGGAGGAGTGGGACGAGGCTCTGGCGTCTCGCAGGGACTCAGTCACTGTGAGGAGGGCCGTCTCAGTGGAGTGAGCAGTCCTGAATCCTGATTGATTAGGGTCTAGGAGGTTGTTCCGCGAGAGATAGGATGACAGTTGGTTGTAGGCGGCACGTTCCAAGGTTTTAGAGAGGAATGAAAGAAGAGATACAGGTCTGTAGCTTTGAATGTCAGTAGCGTCTAGGGTGGGTTTTTTAAGGAGAGGCTTCACGATAGCGGTCTTAAAATCCGCTGGAATAACTCCTGAGGTGAGGGAGGAGTTGATCAGGGTGGTGAGGAATGGCAAGATGTCGTGTGAGATGTCCTGGAGAAGAGAGGAGGGAATCGGGTCAAGGGAGCAGGTGGTGGCACGGTTAGATGTAACAAGTGCGTGGACGTCCTCAGAGGTGAGGGAGCTAAAGCTGGTAAGACCATCCGAGTTGAGAGTTGGGGGAGATGTCTTCTGGGAGGGAATAGGCGTGAATGAGGAGCTGATGTCATGTACTTTCTTGGTAAAGTAAGTTGCAAAGTCATCGGCAGTAAGGGAGGAAGGGGGGGTAGGGGCAGGAGGAGTGAGGAGGGAAGAGAACACGGAGAAGAGTTTCCTGGGGTTGGAGGAAGAAGAGTTGATCTTAGCCAGGTAGAAGGCAGATTTGGCTGCCGAAACAGTTGAGGTGAAGTCAGAGAGGAGGAGGTGGTAGTGAGCAAGGTCCTCGTGCTGTCCCGATTTCTTCCATTTTCTCTCTGACGCTCGCAACAATGATCTGTTGGTTCGCAGAGGTTCAGACAGCCAGGGAGGGGCGGGAGATGATCGTGTCGGTCGTGAGATTGGGGGACAGAGAGTGTCCAAAGAAGAGGAGAGTGAGGACATCAGGATAGAGGAGGCTTCCTCAGTAGACATTAAGGAGAACTGTTCCGAGGATGGGAGCGAGGAGATAACAGTTGAGGAGAGAGCGGAGGGAGTGAGGGATTTCAGGTTGCGGCGGCTGGTGACCATTCGAGGTGTAGAGTGGAGGGATGAGGTGGGCTTCATGGGGATGGAGAAAGACACAAAGTGGTGGTCGGACACGGTGAGCGGGGTAATAGAGAGTGGCGAGATGCCACAGGATCTTGTGAAGACAAGGTCAAGTTGGTTCCCGGCCCGGTGAGTTGGTGGAGAGGGGGACAGTGTAAGGTCAAATGCGGAAAAGAAGTCTATGAATTCAGATGAATGCAGCTTTCCCGGGTGGATGTTGAAGTCACCAAGGACGACGAGTGGTGTGCCATCATCAGGGGAGCAGCTCAGGAGGGCATCCATCTCATCCAAAAAGTCACCAAGAGGACCGGGTGGGCGATAGATCACTATGATGTTGAGTTTGAGAGGAAGCGTGACAGAGACGGCGTGAAATTCAAGCGTAGATCGGGGTAGGTGGTCGAGAGGAAGGACCTGGTAGGACCATGTGGGTGAGATGAGGAGCCCAGTTCCTCCTCCTCGCCCTGTTCGTCTTGGGGAGTGTGAAAACGAGTAGGCAGTTGAAAGGGCAGCAGGAGTGGCAGTGTTTTCAGGGGTGATCCAGGTCTCTGTGAGGGCCAGGAAGTGGAGAGTCTGCAGGGAGGCATAGGCTGAGATGGTGTCCGCCTTCTTGACTGCAGATTGGCAGTTCCACAGCCCCCCTAGTACTTCAAGTTCCTTACCGGTGGAGAGTGGTGGGTAGCAGAGATTGGATGGGTTACGGCCTCGAGTGAAGGATCTTCGGTAAAATCTTCTCCGGTGTGATGTCCTGACTGGGATAAGACACATGGCTGCGAGGGGGGGGGGGGGGGGGGTTGAGATGTCGTACCTACCTCAATGGGCTTCCTCGATGGACTCCCGCAGATAGACTCCCTCGTCTTTGTTCAGCTGTCTTGACTCCCGCAGATAGACTCCCTCGTCTTTGTTCAGCTGTCTTGACTCCCGCAGATAGACTCCCTCGTCTTTGTTCAGCTGTCTTCGTTCTGATGGCCCGACGCTGCAGCTGACGCTGTAGTAACAGCCTTTTAAGTGCTCAATTTACCGCAAGTACTGACTGTGGCTCCTCCTTCCCTCTAATCAAGTCTATTCACTACAGGTGAGCTGGCTGAAAAACAAGCTGATTGCTCACTTAGCACAGACAGCTTCACAAGAATTTCAACAACAAGCTATCAATACTAGACTAAATGTTACCACTAGCTTTACTCACACAATGCCTAAACTCAAATCTACAATTAGTTTCTGACTTACCAACAAGAGACAAAGCAGCTTCCTTCCTTCCTTTCTCTCATCAAAAGAGAAATTCAGCTAAATCAAAGAATGAACATTCTGCGAATCCTGATCAGAGCTTGTTGTTATTTACTGATTATCAGGTCAGCAGGTGCATTACAGCTGTAATATACAGCTACATGTTTCCTCATCAGATCTGGGTCATATTTGTTCAATTACTTTACAATCACTTAGTGGCAATAAATAAAATCTGTGTAGCATTTTAAAATGTGTGATGTTGACACCCCCTGGTGGTGGTAACAAGAACAGACTTGTTAATGTCATGTTCAGTTTAGATCAAACATGTGAGTTACCGGTATAATCAGCTGGTACAGAACCACATGAGGACTATAGTCACCTGTCACCAGGACCATCACCGTACTGAACTCTCATTTCCCAACAACAACAGAGATGACATCATTTATATTTATTTATTTATATATTGTCTCTAAATACGATCTCAACTTTCATGTTCAGGGACACGAATCCTCTGTTTTTTCGTATCTTTCAGCACTAAAACAACTTCAGTATCATCTATACGACTTTCAGATTTCAATTATAAGTATCATTTGTAACTGAACCAACGTTAGCATTAGACGACAAAACCAACGTAAGCTTTAGACGACAAAACCAATGTAAGCTTTACACGACAAAACCAATGTTAGCTTTAGACGACAAAACCAACGTTAGCTTTAGACGACAAAACCAACATTAGCTTTAGATGACAAAACCAACGTTAGCTTTAGACGACAAAACCAACATTAGCTTTAGATGACAAAACCAACGTTAGCTTTAGATGACAAAACCAACGTTAGCTTTAGACCAGAGATCTTCAACAGGGGTCCGGGACCCCTAGGGGTTCCGCAGTTACTGCAGGGGGTCCCTGAAATGATGTGATCCCATATTTTTTTTTTCTTCAAAGAAATTTAAAATAAAATACAACCAAATCTAAATACGATCTCAACTTTCATATTCAGGGACACGAATCCACTGTTTTTTCGTATCTTTCAGGACTAAAATTACCAGGACCATCACCAGACTGAACCAGGACCATCACCGGACTGAACCAGGACTACCACCGGAGTGAACCAGGACCATCACCGTACTGAACCAGGACCATCACCGTATTGAACCAAGACCATTACCATACTGAACCAGGACCATCATGGTACTGAACCTGGACCATCACTATACTGAACCAGGACCATCACAGTACTAAATTAGGACCATCAACATATTGAACCAGGGCCATCAACATACTGAACCAGGACCATCATGAACCAGCTCTGACTGCAAGATAACTAGACAAAGTATCTTTATTCTCCCCTTTGAATTAAATCTGGTCTCTGCTGCGGATCAGAGACCCGAGACCACGAGGACGAGTCTTTACAGACAACCAAAGAGAGAAGAGGAAGTGATCAACTCTGTGCTCTGGTGTATGACGTCTTCCCATTGTGTGTGTGTGTGTGTGTGTGTGTGTGTTATCTGCTGCTATGATGATGCTGTGCTATGTAGGGCTATGTGTATGTGAGGGAAGTGAATGAGTATGAGGAGTAAACAGTGCCACAGAGAGGAGGCCAGTAGAAGACTGTCATATGACTCTGTAACGTCCAGATCTGGTGAGGTGGTCTTCAATACTGATGGTGGGGGGGTCCACCAACAGGACTTAGACCACCAGACCTGTTGGAAACCGCAAGTCCCAAAGGGGTGTTGACACGGTTTACATGAACTAGCTAAGAGGTTTTGTCGTCTAAAGCTAATGTTGGTTTTGTCGTCTAAAGCTGAGGTCTTCAACGTTTTCAGGCCAAGGACCCCCAAGGCCTATAGAGACTGGAGGGACCCCCGATTACATATTATATAAAACTGTGTTCCTTATTAAACGGTCAATGATAATGTGTAATGATGGATGGATACAATGCTAAGACATTATAATAATAATTGTTGACAGATTCATATTTAAATTTTATTTTTCGCATTTGTACATCACGATTTCTCAACATAATATTAAACAAACAGGAAGATTTATATTTGCTTAATAAAGGTTGTGTTTTATTTTAAACGTCTTGGAAGAAAAAAGGTTTGGGATCAAATCATTTCAGGGACCCCCTGCAGTAACTCTGCAGACCCCATAGGGGTCCCGGACCACCTGTTGAAGATCTCTGTTCTAAAGGTAACGTTGTTTTTGTCGTCTAAAGCTAATGTTGGTTTTGTCGTGTAAAGCTTACATTGGTTTTGTTGTCTAAAGCTTACGTTGGTTTTGTCGTCTAATGCTAACGTTGGTTCAGTTACAAATGATACTTATAATTGAAATATAGTTGAAATCTGAAGGTCGTATAGATGATACTGAAGTTGTTTTAGTGCTGAAAGATATGAAAAAAAAGAGGATTCGTGTCCCTGAACATGAAAGTTGAGATCGTATTTAGATTTGGTTGTATTTTATTTTAAGTTTCTTGGAAGAAAAGACAAATTTGGGATCAAATCATTTCAGGGACCCCCTGCAGTAACTCTGCGGACCCCCTAGGGGTCCCAGACCCCTGGTCTAAAGTCCCAGATCCTCTGGTCTAAAGCTAACGTTGGTTTTGTCGTCTAATGCTAACGTTGGTTTTGTCGTCTAAAGCTAACGTTGGTTTTGTCCTCTCAAGCTAACATTGGTTTTGTCGTCTAAAGTTAATGTTGGTTTTGTCATCTAATGCTAACGTTGGTTCAGTTACAAATTATACTTATAATTAAAATATAATTGAAATCTGAGGGTCGTATAGATGATACTGAAGTTGTTTTAGTGCTGAAAGATATGAAAAAACAGAGGATTCGTGTCCCTGAACATGAAAGTTGAGAAGGTATTTAGAGACAATATATAAATAAATAAATATAAATGATGTCATCTCTGTTGTTGTTGGGAAATGAGAGTATTTAAGTATATAAGTGATAGAATCCCACTCAGATCCATCAGAGACATGAATGTGGCATTAACAAGCCCTCATACACTTCCGCTGCCCATGTGTGTCACGGATCACCTCTCATACATATGAGTGGGCTGCTGCCAGTGAACGAGCCCCGCCGACCACCGGAGCTGCTGCGGTACGATGCGGCGATGCGCGACCCGCCGCGGATGAGATGATGCGCAGAGGCCGCGCGAGCGTGGGGAGAGACCGAGGTAAGATTCCCCGTGGAGGAGGAGGAGGAGGAGGAGGAGGACGACGACGAGGACGACGACGACGAGGAGGAGGAGGAGGAGGAGGTTTAGACGATGGGTCGCGTGTCGGGCAGATCCAGTGGTGCAGGCCGACCGGAGGGACTATCCTGATCCCTCTGATGCTCCACAGACCGGGGAGGGTCTGAACGGGCTTCAAGATAGACTTCAACATACGCCTGATCCAGACCCGGGACTGGGGACACCGAGGACACGTTGTCTGCTTCTCCAGGTGAGCTTTATCTTCATCACGAGGACGAGGAGGATGTGACGTCACGTGGTGCGAGCCTCCCCTTGCCGTGTTATTGACTTCATCATCTGAACAGCGAATTCAGGTCTTCATGGCTCATTTTAGTCTAATTGAGGATTCTGAGGCTGATGCAACAATCAATGTGAGTCCACATCTTCCGTAGAAGGGGGGCTGGCCTCTGCAGGTCCATTGTAGACCATCTGTCTGACCCCCTTCCACAGTAACCAGTCAGACACACAAAGTGAAAGTAAATCCTTCAACATTCATTAATCTGCTGACGACATGTCATCTCCTAATCTGCTTGTTTTCTCTCTGCAGCTGAAGAGGCGTCTTCTTTATCCTCCTCTTCATCAGCCTCCTCTTCATCAGCCTCTTGGCTGACGGCGGGACGTTTGGAGGTTTGAGGAGGTCTGAGGAGAACTAGAACTCCATCCTGCTGTCAGCAAACAGACTCAGATGTTGGTAGCTTTAAATCCCAGTGTTCATAAATAACAATAAAAGCTGGATGAGGCCGACAACGAGCACCATGCTCCAGCAGAACAACAACAACAACTACCCCTGTCTGGATGTGTCCGGATCCACCAGGGACCTGATCCAGAAGTGCTCCAGAGCCTCGCTGCCCTTCCCCAGCCGACTGGAGCTGGGTCTGGCAGACCTGCCACTGATCCGGGGCCTCCGGGCCTGGGCCCTCTTTCCAAGAACCGCCGGAAGGCTGGTGGTCTGCCGGGAGGAGGACCAGCTCCTGCGGCTTCTCCTGCCGGCCACAGCGGTTCCACTTCCTGTCCCAGGTCTGCAGATGTGTACCTGAGCGGGGAGTGGGGTCGCATGGGGTACGGGCTCCCCTTGGGTCTGGATGCCCGGCAGACCGGCATCGGGGCTCTGGTGACTGTCGCCACCCTGAAGACCTCGGAGGGGTGCGGCAAGACCCAGACTCAGTGCCTCTTCCTCCGGACCGAGAAGGGGAGCTGCTTGTACTCCACAGCTAGACCCGGTCCTGGTGTGGCGACCAGTGCAGCCTCCAGCGGTGTCGGGGGCTGGAGAAGAGGGAAGACGGGAGGAGGAGGAGACATGGGAGCCGGGAGGAGGGACAGTGGGCCGACTCCACCGGCACACACCGGAGTAAACCGGCTCAGGGTCCGATCCAGCCGGAGGTGGAGGAAGTCCAGTAACACAGCAGCACGAGAGAAAGGAGGCGCCAGCAGAGAGAAGCAGCAGAGTCACATCAGGCTGGAAGAAAGGCAGGAAGAGCGAGACAAAGGAGGCAGGAAACCGTCTCCCAGCCTGCAGCAAGACAGCAGGACAGACAGACAGGAGGAGGACGGAGCTGGCAGAAGAGTCAGACAGGATGACGAAGCCTGCAGGAGAGACAGACAGGAGGACGAAGCCTGCAGGAGAGACAGACAGGAGGAGGACGAAGCCTGCAGGAGAGACAAACAGGAGGAGGACGAAGCCTGCAGGAGGGACAAACAGGAGGAGGACGAAGCCTGCAGGAGAGACAGACAGGATGGAGCCGGCAGAAGTCCTCCATGCTCCCACAAAACCTGCAGTCAGGGAAGGAGAGCTCCAAGGAGTCAGGAGGAGAGTCCAAGAGACTGGCTGAACAGGGAGGTGAAGGAAAGGAGGAAGGAGGTGATGAAGAACGAGCAGGAGGAGGAGGGGGGGGGCTGTGATGTGGACCAGATCAAAGAAGCTGAGACACAAATGTCTCCCAGCGAGGACAAACTGTACGCAGGTTTCTTTCAGTCTGGACAGGTGACTGGGGACTTTACATCACTTCCTGAGGGACCAGAGGAAGAGGTCTCGGTGGTCTCGGACCGGTCCAAGGACGTGTCGGACTCCACCTCTTTCCCCTCCATCAGCACTGCAGCCTCCCCTGAGTCCTCTATGCCTGTAGGAGGCAGCACCCTCCATGAGAACTGTGGAGTTCAGAGGGAGCCAGAGAGCAGCAGAGAAAGAGACCTCCAGTGGGGTCAGCCTGGGGGAGGAGCCCCGGGGATTCTGGGTAAAGAAGAACTGGTTGTGACCAGATCTGATAATCCAGAACCAAATGGTGTGTCAGAGGAGAACAACACGGTGAACGAGAGAGAAGCTCCGTCCTCACGTCTCCGACACGGAGACCCTTCCAGGTCTGACCTCCAGGAGGACCCAACGAGGACCTGGTCCCTAGAAGACCACTGGAAGTCAGACCATGTTGGACCAAAGCGAGAGACCACGTACGCTGCTGATCCCTCCACCTCTCTTTCTCCCTCCCGGGGTAATCCGGATCACTCTCCGCCCCCCCTGGGATCCATGGCAATGGGCCCCGCCGGTCTGGAGAGGGAGGAGGAGGACGGGGTGCCGGCAGGAGACATAGACCAGGAAGAAAAGAGGAACTCCACTGTGGCCACTGAGGAGGAGAGAGAGGAGCAGGAGGAGGAGAAGGAGGAAGATGGGTTTGGAGTGTTCATGCAGGCGGAGGGAGAGCCGGCATGGAGCGAGGGGTCCACCATGTCTGCCCCGGTGCATTGTGGGAGCCAAGGACACTTCAGTGAGTCCGTCTGTCTCTTTGTCTTCTATTTGTTTGAAGCCGAGTCTCTGAACAACGTCGGAGTCTAACTACTTTCACAGTTTTAGTGCTTTTTAATCCTTCGTACCATTTCAGGAATGTGAACACGAGTCTGATTCAAAGGGCCAGACCGGATCACAAGGACTCGATAAGTCCACGTTAATCTTCCAGAACCAATCAGCAGCCGCGGTTTCGTTATGAGGGTTTCATTATGAGCCAATCAAGGAGACGTCTCATGTAATCATGACGTCGTTTGTAAAGTGGCTCACGTTAACATTTAGCTCCAAACTATGTACAAAGAAGTGGTGTGAATTAAATTTTAACCAAACCAACATTAGCTTTAGACAACAAAACCAATGTTAGCTTGAGACAACAAAACCAACGTTAGTTAAGAAGACAAAACCAATGTTAGCATGTAGTAGTATGAAGTATTATGCAGTATTATGTAGTAGTATGACGTATTATGCAGTAGCATGTAGTAGCATGTAATGGTAAGAAGTATTTTGCAGTAGCATGTAGTAGCATGCAGTAGTATTCTCATGTTTCATCTCCAGACGTGGAGTCACACCACTCGTCACACTCCGCCCAGGCAGCCAATCAGATGGAGCAGGAGGCGGGTTTTACTATTGAATCACTTATTTCCTGTTTTGATAGGAACGGATGATGAAAGGTGTTTTTTAATTAGGATGAACTATATACTCTATTTTCCCTCCACGCCTGATCAGCTGGTTGATGATGTCACACCCCACAGCATCAGATGTGTCTGGTTTTGATAATAAGAGTTTGTTAGAGACGTATCTCTGCAACATTAATGTCTTTTTGTCTGAAAACAGAAAATCAGGCTGTCGCCGGTGACAAGACCCTCGGGACACCAGGTTGGACGGACCAATCAGACGACAGCTGGACAGCCTTTCCTCAGGATTGGTCAGATGAAGGTGGAGACGCGGCAGGACAGTGGTGGGCTAACAGCGCTGTGGACGAGGACAGAGACCGCCTCTCAGCCAATCACAGTCTGGTACATTCTGTTTGGATTCAGTGAGAAACATAGCTTCAGACGACAAAACCGCCATTAGCTTTAGACGACAAATCCAACGTTAGCTTCAGACGACAAAACCAACGTTAGCTTTAGACGACAAATCCAACGTTAGCTTCAGACGACAAAACCAACGTTAGCTTCAGACGACAAAACCAACGTTAGCTTTAGACGACAAATCCAACGTTAGCTTCAGACGACAAAACCACCGTTAGCTTTAGATGACAAAACCAACGTTAGCTTTAGACGACAAATCCAACGTTAGCTTCAGACGACAAAACCAACGTTAGCTTTAGACGACAAATCCAACGTTAGCTTCAGACGACAAAACCAACGTTAGCTTCAGACGACAAAACCACCGTTAGCTTTAGATGACAAAACCAACGTTAGCTTCAGACGACAAAACCACCGTTAGCTTTAGATGACAAAACCAACGTTAGCTTTAGACGACAAATCCAACGTTAGCTTCAGACGACAAAACCAACGTTAGCTTTAGACGACAAATCCAACGTTAGCTTCAGACGACAAAACCAACGTTAGCTTCAGACGACAAAACCACCGTTAGCTTTAGATGACAAAACCAACGTTAGCTTTAGACGACAAAACCAACGTTAGCTTCAGACGACAAAACCACCGTTAGCTTTAGACGACAAAACCAACGTTAGCTTCAGACGACAAAACCACCGTTAGCTTTAGACGACAAATCCAACGTTAGCTTTAGACGACAAAACCAACGTTAGCCTTAGGCGACAAATCCAACGTTAGCTTTAGACGACAAAACCAACGTTAGCCTTAGGCGACAAATCCAACGTTAGCTTTAGACGACAAAACCAATGTTAGCCTTAGGCGACAAATCCAACGTTAGCTTTAGACGTCAAAACCAACGTTAGCCTTAGGCGACAAAACCAACATTAGCTTTAGACGACAAAACCAACGTCAGCTTTAGGCGACAAAACCGTCACGTAGATGTATTATATTACATTGACGTGGTTTTCGTGACATGAAGAAAATGGAGGATTCGAGTTTTGTTTAAAACTGGGCATGAATGATTGAATGATGATTTATTTGTTTATTTCTGTATTCATGCTGAGCGAGTTCTGCAGGATCACATTTAGGGATGTCCACCGGTGACCGTTTGACCGGTGGTTGACCGTATTAATGTTAACCGATTAAACTTGTCGGTAGAAAAAAAAATCATGATCGTGTTCTGCTTGCTGGTCTCGCGCCTCGGCAGCCTGTTGTCCATGGAGAAACGCGCAAATTTGCCGCGAGCTGGAGCCGGAGTTGGGGCTGCAGCTGGTCTGAGCGGCGCACGAGGGCCACGCGGGCCCCGGTGTCCCGCCGTTCTGGTGTTTGACGGGGAATCCGGTGCAGCTTTGGAGCACGGATGATGATCTACTGCTGTGCGCTCTGACCCTGTTTTGTGATATACATGCATGACGGATACAGTGTCCCCCACTGTATCATTTCTCCTCAAGTCTTAATTATTCCCGCATTCGAGGTGCGGAAAAAAAGATTTCAATTATTATACACAGTAGTAGACTACACGCTAAGCAACTAGGAGTAGCCTACAAGACTAGTTTGCCATCTCATTCCAAGATCTTTGTTTGTGTGAACAAATTATCCCTCAAACTCAATGTTTCATAAATTGCATGTTTATACTTAATAGCCCAAACAAAAACATTTTGCGCCGGTGCGTCTTTTACGCATTCCGAAGGTGCCTGTTTTATCTTGGATGGGCTTGGATTCAGACATTACTACATTTCAGGATTTTCAATGGTAACACATAAGGTCATGATAATAATCAACTTGCTTTATTATTATTATTAGCACTACCATCTCCTCAAACTAAACAAGCAGCGTCTCAGAGCTGTTATTCCTAAATGAGCCGCCCGCGGGACTCGATGTTTGGCGCTGGAGGGGATTTAAAAAATGACGTGACTGGAAGGGCGGCGCCGGGGCAGAGTGTGTGTGAGTGAGTCAGAGACATAACGGGAGAGAGATAAGCAGGCGCGAATCGAAAACAGGGGGGGTTGGCGCATTTTAATAGCGCATTTTAATCTGATCAGTTAACCAGTTTCAACCGGTTAATGAGGCTCGGTGGTCGGTCAAAAATATTTTTAGTTCTGGCCATCCCTAATCACATTGCTGTTGTCCAATATGACGTTAGCATTACATTGGTTCCTTCACAAACAGCCAATGGGATTTTTTGGATTATTACAGAACTCTGACGTTTCTGACCCTGATCACACAGAGTGAGTCATCAGACGAGGGAACGGCTTTGGTTCAGCTCAGATCTGATTTTAGGCATCGAACCAGAGATGCACCGATGCCAAGACCAAGGAATAGGAAGTGAATAAATGCTGACTCATGTCGGGGTTTCAGGATTAATTCCTGCAGCACTCTATTGTTGGGTGCATCAAAGCAGCGCACCTCTTCAGTCACGTATCAGTGATGATCTGGGGGCGAGGCTTGTGTTTTCACTGAGTCAGTGTACCACGTTAAGGAAGAGAAACAGAAAAGTCCAATGTAACAAAGTGAAATTGATGAGGAAGTTGTAAAAGAAGCGAGGGATCCTGACAAGCAACAAATAATAAAATTGGATTGTTGAAAAGAAATGTGACAAAAATATAGTTAATTTAAAACAAACGGACTCCGAACTGTAACCTCCTTGTTAATGAGAGATGATGATACTGTCCTGCATCGTCACCATAGAAACAACACTGGTCCTCACGTCGCCGTGGGGACGGCTGACTACGTTCTCAGACTTGAAACGAGTCCTTTGGGAACCGTCTGGCCTCTCGGGCTGTTTTCCTTTCAGATGTGAAAGAAGCCAACGCTGCAGGAAGATGTTAACCAGAGTCAGCTTCATACTTTATTAACCCAGTCTGTCTTTGCCTCTCCTGTAGATGGCGCTCTTTGCTAAAGTCTTCCCCACCATGCCTGGTTCAAGTGACCCCAGTGACAGGGGTACCATTCCAACCCTAACCCAGGTCCTCAGGACTAGAGCCGACCAGGACCAGGGGTAGGTGAATCACCTCGACTCAGTCAACTGTGTCAAACTTAACATGGGTCTGAGTCTCTATCTAACACGGTGACATATTCATATTAAACACCTCTAGAGTCTCCATCTAACACGGTGAGGCATTTACACTAAACACCTCTACTCTCTATCTAACACGGTGACGTATTTACACTAAACACCTCTGGAGTCTCCATCTATCACGGTGACATATTTACACTAAACACCTCTAGAGTCTCCATCTAACACGGTGAGGCATTTACACTAAACACCTGTAGAGTCTCCATCTAACACGGTGATGTATTTACGCTAAAAACCTCTAGGGTCTCCATCTAACACGGTGACATATTTACACTAAACACCTGTAGAGTCTCCATCTAACACGGTGATGTATTTACGCTAAAAACCTCTAGGGTCTCCATCTAACACGGTGACGTATTTACACTAAACACCTGTAGAGTCTCCATCTAACACGGTGACGTATTTACGCTAAAAACCTCTAGGGCAGGTGTCTCAAACTGATCCAGTAAAGGGCCGCTGTGGCTGCAGGTTTTCATTCCAACCAAGCAAGAACACACCTGACTCGACTTATTCACCTACCTGATTTGCCTTCACACCTTGATTGGTTGGATCAGGTGTGTTCTTGCTTGGTTGGAATGAAAACCTGCAGCCACAGCGGCCCTTTACTGGATCAGTTTGAGACACCTGCTCTAGGGTCTCCATCTAACACGGTGACGTATTGACACTAAACACCTCTAGAGTCTCTATCTAACACAGTGACGTATTTACACTAAACACCTCTAGAGTCTGTCTAAGATGGTGACTTTAAGTTTCAGTGATAGTTGATAGCTGTGTAATAATTGGGTCTTTGCCCTCCGACCCCTCTGAATCATCATTTCCTGTGTTCCCATGTGACCCTGCAGGCTGTTGGACGGTTTCCATGATTTGAACAAAATGATTTGCCGGAGAAACAAGCGAGCGGACGGCGTTTCTCGTGAGCTGCTGCTGATGACGCTAAACCTGGAGCCAATGCTCGCTGTGAGTCTACACGGTCAAACAATGTAGTCACCTGACTGACATGCTGATGTCACACACACACATTTTCTATAAATCATTTCCTGTGGATGAAGCAGAACATCAGTGTTCAGCTTCCTTTGGTTCAGCTTCAGGCCTGTTGGAGAGTTAGTCAGGGAAGCGTGGCGTCATGTAAATGAAACTGCAGCTCCATTCAAATGAATCCTCACAAGACTGATAACACCAAACCACCAATGACTCATATTCATCTGCTACACGTCTCCTTCATAATGATATTGTGTTGAGTCTTCATGGAAATTGTTTTATTGTCTATGTTTTGCATGTTTTGTCTGTTAAATCAATGTTCTATCTGTAAACATACAGGAGCAGTTCAGAAATGTATTATAATATGCCGAATTCTGTTTTAATCAGCAGAAACTAAGAGTCGTTGTGTTCTCGTTACTTTAGAATGAGACATTTGTATCTACGGTAGCCCAGAAGGGACAAACCCAACACTGAACCTTTCACCATTTACGTTGCCTGAAGGCCATGGGTGCAGTCGAATAGTCAAAAAATAAGGTCCTAACTTTATCAACACTATTCCAATTGCTATATGTCTGCATGAAAGTTAATGTTAAATATGTAAATGCCATATCGTTTGTTTTCATGAACGGCCGAGGTGTGCGGCACTTAAAATGTTGCTCTTGCAAAGAATTGTGGGTCGGCGTAATCTCCTTTCCTATCGCATAGGAAAGTCTGTTGCATCCTATGCTAAAGGAGCTCTGAAAGGAAGCATTGGAGCTCCTTTCCTTTGCATTTAAAGAATTCAAACGGCTCTTATCATGGCGGCCACTTGTTTACTTCCGGGTCACTCATTCAGTTAGGAACCTTCCTAAGCAAAAAAAGACTATTCGACTGCACCCCATATTTACACTACCTTACTCCTCTTCTTCAATCCAGCATGATGTTCATTTAGTACATTATGGTCTATTTAGAGTCCACCAGACCAGAACGCAGGGGATGCTATAGGGGGCGGGGCTTACCTGCTGATTGACAGGTCCATTTAGAGTCCAACAGACTAGAAAGCAGGGGATGTTCTAGGGGGCGGGGCTTACCTACTGATTGACAGGTCACTACCACACTACCAATGCTAGTTAGCTACTAAGATGACTTTAACGCTTAGCTGTAACGTTGAACCTTGAATTATAGAGGCTAACTTTGTTAGCAGCTTCACACCAGAATCCACATGGATCCAGATCTAGTAAGGGTGCCGCTTGGGGATCAGATCCACCCGTCGCTCCTCCACACTCCAAATATGGTCACTTCTTTCTTTGGTTCCAAGAATCCAAGATGGCGACAAACAAAATACAAAACTTGAGGCATCAAACCCGTAGTCCACTAACCAACAGACGCTGTCGCCATGACAACGTCCACCTCTTACAGACAGTCTGTGTCTGGAACCAGAAAACTTAAAATAATATCTGATTTTTTTTATGAATGACTGTAAACCAGCGAGTTGAAGATGTTCAGATCTTCATGTTTTCGTCTCTGCAGGAGAGCAGATCTGCACCCTGGACAGCCAATCACCATGTCTCCCCCGGCCTTCCTTCAGCCAATCAGCATGCTCAGAACTCTGTCGCTAAGCGACGGCTGTCCTATGACGACAACATCATGGAGTAACCCTGTTGGACTGTGATCCATTAAGGTCTAAATAAGCAGGTTCCTAAAGACTCTGGACTGACAATATGCTTCCTCTCTGCTCATTAAATAGCGACTGACCTTTGACCCTTTGCACTCTGCCTGGTTATTTAAAGTGAGCCGGTGAGCAGACGTGACCTGGATGAATCCTCGCCATTGCCATCGCTGGAGGACGAGAACCTCATGATGTCACCAAGTCATCGTTTCATCATCCGTCCCTTTTTACAAAAATTCCTCTGTTGGGCTTATTGTGTAAAATGCAGTCCCCCTTTGGAAACGGGCCATTTGATTGGCTCCTGGTTCTGCTGGGTACAACGTTGTAGGGAGGTCTAAGTCCTGTGTTTTGGACCCGTCCACCTCCATTATGAGACATTTCAGGATGTCTACTGACTAGTCTCTCACACTGAACCATATTATATTATTATTATGTTATTATTATGTTATGTCTTCGTACTGCAGTGAAGGAGAGGCGTTCATGTTTTCCTGTATCTTTCAGTGTTAACGGCATATCGGAGCTTTTTAAATGAAATGAACAAACCTCTCACCTCGTCATGGCAGGAAACCAACGGAAACGTTTCCCAATGTCAGCTGACTTTGTGGAGGTCAAAGGTCATTTTGTTTCTTTGTTAATGGAAGTAGCAGAAAGTCAATGTTGTTTTTACCTGCAGGATGATGTTTGATTCCTCCGTCACGTTTTGCACAGTGATGCATGTTTTTTACCATGTTGTTGACGGCAAACAGAGACAGGAAGTCCACACAGAACCAGGTTTGTCTTCCAGGGAGGTGAAGAGACGCTCAGTTTGGCATGCAAAGGTTTCTCTTTATTTCCTGTTTCCTGTCTCACAGCTGAGTCCACCTCATCCCTGAACCGAGCTGCCGATCAAAGCGGCGTATTGTGAGATGATTGATTACATGTGACGACGTCAATGATGCACCGTCCATCTTTTATTTGGACGTCCTGTTCCACGTTATCACTGCTTTATTTCACTTTGGTGTATATCTCACTCATCATATGTGATGCTGTTCAGAAACCACCTGTGTGTGAGTGTGTGTGCATGTGTGTGTTTGCCATTTGTACAAACTCCAAACTGCTGAAACAAAGAGGATGAATATTTTCCGATGGGTCCATGAGGAGTCTTTACCTTGTTAACTGATGTAATAAAATGAAAGTGTGTGAAGGTTGATTGCTTCCTGTCACATGTTTCACATAAACATCCACAAAGTGACGAGTTGTAACGAGAGAAACTCGATCCACAACGTAGTTGAGTGTAGTTTAGTTGAGTGGTTTAGTTGAGTGTAGTGTATTTTAATGTAGTGTAGTTGAGTGTAGAGTAATTGAGTGTAGAGTAGTTGAGTGTAGAGTAATTGAGTGTAGTGTAGTTGAGTGTAGTGTAGTTGAGTGTAGAGTAGTTGAGTGTAGAGTAGTTGAGTGTAGTGTAGTTGAGTGTAGAGTAATTGAGTGTAGAGTAGTTGAGTGTAGAGTAGTTGAGTGTAGTGTAGTTGCGTGTAGAGTAGTTGAGTGTAGTGTAGTTGAGTGTAGAGTAATTGAGTGTAGAGTAGTTGAGTGTAGAGTAATTGAGAGTAGTGTAGTTGAGTGTAGAGTAGTTGAGTGTAGTGTAGTTGAGTGTAGTGTAGTTGAGTGTAGTGTAATTGAGAGTAGAGTAATTGAGTGTAGTGTAGTTGAGTGTAGAGTAGTTGAGTGTAGTGTAGTTGAGTGTAGAGTAATTGAGTGTAGAGTAGTTGAGTGTAGAGTAATTGAGAGTAGTGTAGTTGAGTGTAGAGTAGTTGAGTGTAGTGTAGTTGAGTGTAGTGTAGTTGAGTGTAGTGTAATTGAGAGTAGAGTAATTGAGTGTAGAGTAGTTGAGTGTAGAGTAATTGAGAGTAGTGTAGTTGAGTGTAGAGTAGTTGAGTGTAGTGTAGTTGAGTAGAGTAATTGAGAGTAGTGTAGTTGAGTGTAGAGTAGTTGAGTGTAGTGTAGTTGAGTGTAGTGTAGTTGAGTGTAGAGTAGTTGAGTGTAGTGTAGTTGAGTGTAGAGTAGTTGAGTGTAGTGTAGTTGAGTGTAGAGTAGTTGAGTGTAGAGTAGTTGAGTGTAGTGTAGTAGTTGAGTGTAGTGTAGTAGAGTGTAGAGTAGTAGTTGAGTGTAGTGTAGTGTAGTTGAGTAGAGTAGTTGAGTGTAGTGTAGTTGAGTGTAGTGTAGTTGAGTGTAGTGTAGTTGAGTGTAGAGTAGTTGAGTGTAGTGTAGTTGAGTGTAGAGTAGTTGAGTGTAGAGTAGTTGAGTGTAGTGTAGTAGTTGAGTGTAGAGTAGTTGAGTGTAGTGTAGTTGAGTGTAGTGTAGTTGAGTTGAGTGTAGAGTAGTTGAGTGTAGAGTAGTTGAGTGTAGTGTGGTTGAGTGTAGTGTAGTTGAGTGTAGTGTAGTTGAGTGTAGTGTAGTTGAGTGTAGAATAGTTGAGTGTAGTGTGGTTGAGTGTAGTTTAGTTGAGTGTAGTGTAGTTGAGTGTAGTTTAGTTGAGTGTAGTGTAGTTGAGTGTAGTGTAGTTGAGTGTAGAGTAGTTGAGTGTAGTTTAGTGTAGTTGAGTGTAGTGTAGTTGAGTGTAGAGTAATTGAGTGTAGTGTAGTGTAGTTGAGTGTAGTTTAGTTTAGTTGAGTGTAGTGTACTTGAGTGTAGAATAGTTGAGTGTAGTTTAGTGTAGTGTAGTTGAGTGTAGAGTAATTGAGTGTAGAGTAATTGAGTGTAGTGTAGTTGAATGTAGTTTAGTTTAGTTGAGTGTAGTGTAGTTGAATGTAGAATAGTTGAGTGTAGTTTAGTAGTGAGTGTAGTGTAGTTGAGTGTAGTGTAGTTGAGTGTAGTTTAGTTGAGTGTAGTGTAGTTGAGTGTAGTGTAGTTGAGTGTAGTTTAGTTGAGTGTAGTGTAGTTGAGTGTAGAGTAGTTAAGTGTAGTTGAGTGTAGTGTAGTTGAGTGTAGAGTAATTGAGTGTAGTGTAGTGTAGTTGAGTGTAGTTTAGTTTAGTTGAGTGTAGTGTAGTTGAGTGTAGAATAGTTGAGTGTAGTGTAGTTGAGGAGTGGGAGATTTGGGGAAACAGTATGAGACCTAAAAGAACTTGTTCCATTAATTATGCAGATGAAAGTTTGAAAGCAGCTGCTGGTCACAAGTGTGACTCTGCAGCATCTCCTGACCAACTGACTGTTCATCATGTGATGTCACGGCTTTGATGGATTTCTGTTGGTTCAGACAATGAGGAGGTCGTTGTAGTGACACCTACATGTCTCTGGGACAGAAGCTGACACATGAATGTGAAAGTAGATGTTTCCGTGTGTGTGATGCCTGCAGTCTTCAGATCAGTGAAGCAGCTTATTTGCTGAGTCAGATCTCCATGACAATGAGGCTTTGTACCCACCTGACCTCAGCTTACAGTGTGTTTACACAAACACCAGGACGCTGCCGGGCTGTTTCAGTTCCCTCATCTCTAAGTGAGGGTTTCTGTCCAGACCAGGTCCTCCAGGTCCAGGTCCTCCAGGTCTGCCTTAAAACCACTTGAACAGATTTGCTCTACAATATAAAACACGTCAGTAAATCCCCCTCTGGTGAATTGATACTTTTACTAACATCTGTCCGTTCTTCCATTTCACGGCAGCCGTGTAATCTCTCCGTGGCGAATCCTTCGGGACACGCCATCCGCTGACCCGCAGGCCGCGGTGCTTTCAGGACACTTCAGGCTCAGAACAAACCAGACCAGAAACCATCTGGACCCTGTTCCAATGTTCATCTTCCTGTAGCCTACTGGACCGAAATGAGATTCTGCCTCATTTGCATATTTAAACGTACAAAAAATAATAGCGTTGATGAACAGAAGAAGTTTGTGTGAAAAAGACAGACCTGGACCTGGTCCTGGAAGCCTCCTGGACCTGGAAGCCTCATGGACAGTGTGGTCCAATCACAATGTTCAGCCTGGTTGATGAAATGAACATGGAATCAGCTGGTTCATTCATCAACGATCTGGACCAGGACTTGGACCTTGACCGGGACCAGGTCCAGATGTAGGTCCGGTTGATGAAATGAACATGGAATCAGCTGGTTCATTCATCAATGATCTGGACCAGGACCAGGTCCAGGTCCGGTTAATGCAATTAACATGTAATCAGCTGGCTCTTCATCAATGACTTGGACCTGGACCAGGACTTGGACCGGGACCAGAACCATGTCCATGTCCAGGTTGATGAAATGAACATGGAATCAGCTGGTTCTTCATCAATGACTTGGACCTGGACCAGGACTTGGACCGGGACCAGAACCATGTCCATGTCCAGGTTGATGAAATGAACATCAGCTGGTTCATTCATCGTTTTCTTTCTATTTCGCTTATTGAAGCAGAATTTGATATTAATGTGAATTATTTATTCAGTTTGTAGAGTATTTTGTGATTATTGTGATTTTACAATCACCATCATTAAAATGAATGTTTTTTTTTTTTCTCAGACTGGAGAGGCTCCGGGACTTAATTGGACTTAGGGGGGCACTGGGACTTGTGTACACACGCACTTGGAGACTTCGATCCAGGACAGCTGAACACACCCCGCTGGTCCTCTGTGGGAGGAGGATGCAGGAGCAGGAGGGGTTCAAGTTGAACTCGGCCGTCCCCCCAACGGGATCAGAAGAAAGCAGCTCCCGGCCGGAGAGGAAGCAGCTCCGGATGATCCTGCCGGACTAAAGACATGCATTCCGTTGGCAGGTCGTGGCTGCTGCTCACGGGCTTCGTGCTCTTCTATGTGGTCTACCTGCTGTTCGGGGCCCTGGTCTTCTCCAGCATCGAGCGGCCGGTAGAGGACCGGCTGCGCCAGGACATGGAGGACCTGAAGCGGGACTTCCTGAACCAGAGCTGCGTGAACGCGGCGGCGCTCGACCTCTTCCTGCTCAAAGTGCTGACGGCCAACAAGTACGGGGTCTCGGTCTTCAGGAACTCCTCCGATCCCTCCAACTGGGACCTGGCGTCCTCCATGTTCTTCGCCAACACGCTGGTCACCACTGTGGGTGAGTACGGAACAGGAACCGGCCGGCTGGTCGCGTTTCAGCGCAGGTGATGAACCGAAAGATGTGACACGTTATAGCGACATGAAGCCTGCAACCACGTCTGAGACCAGCACCTAGAACCACGAGTCCAGTACCTGTGCTGGACTCGGTGCTGGTCTTGTTGGAGGCTGATTTGTGCCACGTGTCCTGGACGAGTTGCAGCTGTGCGACTTTAAAAACACAAACAGCTTTGCTCTCCGTTAGAAGGCGTGACATCACTTCTTGTCATTCAAACGTGGACCTTTTAACATACGAGGCGTTCTGATGAGCTGATGACGCGTTCAGGGTCTTCTGTTGCGTTATAAGACAGATGGTTCGTTCACTGACCAGGTAGTTTATGTGGCAGCACCTGGACAGGAGACAGGAAGTAGAGGGTCCAGGTTTCTGTGGGACCAGCAGCGATGAACACCAACATAATCTGAAAGATTGTTTGTGTTCACACAGTTGAACCATTTGTCGTTACGTCTAGTTGTTTATTAGAGAGCGAAGATTAAAAGGAGGAATAAGGAATAGTAAATCTAAACACCTAGTCTCCATCTAACATGGTGACATATTTACACTCAACACCTCTAGTGTCTCTATCTAACACGGTGACGTATTTACACTCAACACCTCTAGTGTCTCTATCTAACACAGTGACGTATTTACACTAAACACCTCTAGTCTCTATCTAACACAGTGACGTATTTACACTAAACACCTCTAGTGTCTCTATCTAACACAGTGACGTATTTACACTCAACACCTCTAGTGTCTCTATCTAACACAGTGACGTATTTACACTCAACACCTCTAGTCTCCATCTAACACGGTGACATATTTACACTAAACACCTCTAGTCTCCATCTAACACGGTGACATATTTACACTAAACACCTCTAGTGTCTCTATCTAACACAGTGACGTATTTACACTCAACACCTCTAGTCTCCATCTAACACGGTGACGTATTTACACTCAACACCTCTAGAGTCTCTATCTAACACGGTGATATATTTACACTAAACACCTCTAGTCTCCATCTAACACGGTGACGTATTTACACTAAACACCTCTAGTCTCCATCTAACTCGGTGACGTATTTACACTAAACACCTCTAGTCTCCATCTAACACAGTGACGTATTTACACTAAACACCTCTAGAGTCTCTATCTAACACGGTGATATATTTACACTAAACACCTCTAGTCTCCATCTAACACGGTGACGTATTTACACTCAACACCTCTAGAGTCTCTATCTAACACGCTTATTTACACCTTTATATTATATATTATATCTAGATATAATAATGAGTGTGTATATGTGGAAGCTTCGGTTGCTGTGAAGCAGGAAACATGGAGGGACACGCTGACTCTCACATGAGGACCTGAAAACAGTGTAAAGCAGAACAGAAATGTTTGCTCTGTGATGCATGATTCTCTCTCACAACCCTGCATGTGTTTGCTTATGTCACACTTCCTTAAATTTTAACTTGAATATGTTAATAAGCAGTTTAGTTTCGAAGACTGGCAGACGCGCCTCATTCTGTTGAACAGTTAAGTCTACTTTTCCTGATTGCTCAAAGACACAGATGGGTGATTTCTCTACAAACTGCTTCCGTAGCGGTCTGCAGTAACAAAGCAACTAAACAGGAAGTTCTTTGACCACATGGAAGTTGTTTCATGTGGTCGACTTGTAGAAAAGCTTCATGCTTCAAACATTAATACAGATATTGTTAAGATATTTTTTAGTTTAAAATGCTGATTCCACGTGAAACAAGTGACTCTGAAAATATTCAACCAGCGACTAGGAATGAGGAAGTAAAGGATGAGTTGTCCGTCGGGATTCTCACGGCCTCTCAAGGATTGAAGAATAATGATGTCTATTAACTTCCTGTGTGTCACCACTTTAACAGTCCCCCTCTCCCTCCAGGTTACGGACACACCACCCCTCTGTCCGACACCGGGAAGGCCTTCTCCATCCTCTACGCCCTGATCGGCGTCCCCTTCACCATGCTCGTGCTGACCGCCTGCGTCCAGAGGATCATGTACCCTCTGGTCCTGGCCCCCGTCGGCCTCCTGCAGCGTTCAGGCATGGAGCCTCGGCTGGCCACCGTGGTCCACTTCCTGCTGCTGCTGGTTCTGGTGGTGCTGTGCTTCTTTGTGGCACCGGCGGCTGTTTTCAGCGCGCTGGAGATGTCCTGGTCCTTCTTGGACGGCGTCTACTTCTGTTTCATCTCGCTATGCACCATTGGGCTGGGAGACTTTGTCCCGGGGACGCAGCCGGATCAGAAGTTCAGGGCCCTATACCAGGTCTCTGTCATGGGTGAGTCCAGTCCTCGGTCCCTTGTGGATCAGAAAAGCGTTTATCCAAACACCGAACTCTACTGTTACCGACCGACACGGTCCGAACACCAGGCTCAAGACCAGAGCACCATGTATGTACCATGGGGTTTAGTTAACTAAACCTAAACCTAGTTTAGTCTCAACCTAACTATGTAGTTTAGTCGTCTCAACCTATGTAGTTGAGTCATCTCAAACTAACTATCTAGTTTAGTGGTCTCAAAACAAACATGGAGGACAGCTCCGACGCCGCATCCAAATACTCCTCTGTACGGATGTTGCCGCTATTGCTCCGCATAGAGCCATCATTAAAATGTGAATTTTCTTTCTGCTCTTCCTCCTTTGTGCAATCACCCGCTCACAAATTTGCCGGCTGCCGCCACACACTGTTTTTAGCATGAAGCCATACAGTCCCACATTACCGGTTGCCGTTGTCATGTTCGCTTCCGTAAACACCGCTGTGGCGTGATGTCATCAATGATCAACTGCGCATGCGGGTCACTTCAGGAGCGTGAGCTGTTCACACAGCAATCCGTAGACAGGCCGCATTTAAAGAGGTAATGTGAACAGCCAAACAAAAAATCTGATTTGAGCCATAAATCGGAATTGTGCATTAAGACCTGCGGTGTGAACGTAGCCTTAGTCTCAACCTAACTATGAAGCTTAGTCTCAACCTAACTATCTAGTTTAGTGGTCTCAACCTAACTTTGCAGTTAAGTTAGGTTGGGGTCAAGAGAGGTCATATGCCAATTATGATAAATCCAGACAAATGTCTAAAAGGATGAAATGAGGAAGTTGTGGTTGGACATTGTGGTTGGCCGTTGGCGAAGGGATCCGGCGGTGAGGTGTTTGTTTTACTTGTGGATATTAAACGTCTTCTTGTTGGTGTTTGAATGAAACTTGTGTTTGATAAGAAGGTGTTGTCTCATCTGGATCCGGGACTCGCTCGGTTCACTGAGCAAAGAAGCGTGTTTCCAAAGCTCAGCTGTGTTTGAGTTATGTTTGAGTTCATTAGTGCTCACACAGGGAATCTAGCAGAGACGTGTTACACATTCTAGGACCAGCTGGGATGTCAGGAAGTAGACCACATGGAACCAGAACCCTGACGAGACACCTAACAAGCACACGAAACCATGTGACATCAGTGTAGCATCAGTGTTTAACCAACTTCAGTTCTAATCATAAATATCATAATTTTAACCCTGTAATTGCCTGTTTGCTTTGCTTCCATTTTGACACTATTTTAAATGTTTTAAACGCAAAATAAAATTGTTTCTGTATTATAAATGATGGGGTGGTGAACCAATAATAATAATAATATGCTCCTGTTTCCTATAGGATCAATGTTGATCAATAGTCTGATCAGCTCAGTCTTATATACAGGTAGATCTGATCTTGACCTTGGTGGATCAGTATTTAATATGACGTTACAGGGTCACATGATGAGTTTAGTTCAAGAAAAGGATCCAGATGAACTTTTATATTCGCATTGTTTTAGAGACAACAAGAATATGTCTGATTCTCTGAACACGAAACTAAAGATGGTGTTTCTGTAGCGAGCTTGTTTGTGGTCTGGTGGGACCCTAACAGGACAGATCATCGGACTTCCTGTTGTGAGAAGTCTCTGTTCCTGGAGTGTTCTTCTTGTCACAGGAATGAGACTAGAAAAACTCGTAACCTACGGCTCTGTTTCATGGACCTGAAATGAAATTATTTCATAATAAGAAATGACTGAAGAAGCCTTTAATAGAAGTTTGTGTTTTAAAACCCGGAGAGAGAGAAACGGGGAGGACCGTACTTTTTTTTAAACGTTGTTTAAGTTTAGCCAAATCGTTTTTACAAATAAACATTTGTCTTTTCTCTCAACCGGCGCTCCGCTAAGTTACTTCGTCGGCCTGCAATGTGATTGGCTGCTGGATCGTTTGACGCAAAATGGATGATTTTAATCATTTTCAGGCAAGCTGCCAGGTGAAGTCCCGTCGGTTGTATTTAAGTCCGAGTCCAGTTGTAAGCCTGCTTTTATGTTTTCACATCAATGTCTGTAGTCAGCAGGTAAGCCCCGTCAGAGTCCTCGGCTCATCCTTGATCTCGGTCTGGAAGGAGACCCAGCTCACTGTCTTATATCATGATGATGGAGGTCGGATAACCCATGTGGTCACTGCAGGTTCTGTGACCCGACGTCTCCTGGTCTTCATTTTCCTGTGAAGACCACCGTAGAGCTAACATTGTCGTCTAAAGCTAACGTTGGTTTTGTCGTCTAAAGCTAACGTTGGTTTTGTCGTCTAAAGCTAACGTTGGTAATGTCGTCTAAAGCTAACGTTGGTTTTGTTGTTTAAAGCTAACGTTGGTTTTGTCGTCTAAAGCTAACGTTGGTTTTGTCGTCTAAAGCTAACGTTGGTTTTGTCGTCTAAAGCTAACGTTGGTAATGTCGTCTAAAGCTAACGTTGGTTTTGTTGTTTAAAGCTAACGTTGGTTTTGTCGTCTAAAGCTAACGTTGGTTTTGTTGTTTAAAGCTAACGTTGGTTTTGAAAAAAATGTGGATGGGCACCAATGATACTTCCAACTGAAATACATTAATTTGAAATACATATATTTTTTTCAATGTACATGAATCAGTAGATTCAGTTGTGTGACTATTACTGACTGACTTATTTAGAAATGAAACTAATTTTTTCCTACAATAATCCATTAAAACGATAAAAACTGATTTACATTTAGGTCATTTAGCAGATGCTTTTGTGCAAAGCGACTTACAATAAGTACATTTGTCAAAAGAAGGAAACAAAGAAACCACAACTTATCATTGCCGATAAAGTAAGAGCTAAAAATAGAACAAGTGTTAGGTCCTCATCTGAGTAAAGTAATAGCTGTTCAGTATACATAAGAACAACAGTGCTATGAGTGCTATAGGTAAGGTTTTTTTTTTGGGGGGGGGGGGGGGGTGTTAGTGGGTCATGCTATGTAGAGTCGAGGTGAAGTCTGAACAGGTGAGTCTTGAGCCTTTTTCTGAAGATGGCAGTGACTCTGCTGTCCTGACATTGGTCGGGAGTTCGTTCCACCACTGAGGACCAGAACAGAGAAGAGCCTGGACTTTGCTGAGCGACATTTGTTTGATTTCAGCGATGGTGGTACCAGCCGGCCAGCTGAAGTAGAGGAGCGAAGTGCTCGCTTCGGGGCATGAGGTTTGACCAGTGTTTGAAGGTAGACAGGTGCCGTTCCATTGATGGCCCTGAAGGCCAGTGTCATCGTCTTGAATTGGATGCGTGCTGCAACAGGGAGCCAGTGGAGGTCACGGAGGAGGGGGGTCACGTGGGAGAATTTGGGTAGATTGAAGATAAGGCGTGCTGCTGCGTTCTGGATACGCTGTAATGGTTTAATCGCAGAGGCCGGGAGTCCGGCCAGGAGAGAGTTGCAGTAGTCAAGGCGGGAGATGACCAGTGCTTGGACCAAGAGCTGCGTTGCATCCTTTTGTGAGGAAGGTCCGAATCCTGCGGATATTGAAGAGGGCAAATCTGCAGGATTGGGCCACAGCAGTGATGTTGGGGGTGCAGGATAGTTGGTCATTGAGGATTACACCCAGGTTCCTCGCAGTTGAGGAAGGCAATACTGTGATGCCCTCGACAGTGACCGACAGGTCCATGCGAGGGCAGTCTTTCCCTGGGATGAAGAGGAGTTCGGTTTTGTTCAGGTTAAGCTTGAGGTGATGTGCAGTTGTCCAGACAGAGATGTCAGCCAGACAGTCCGAGATGCGAGTTGCAATGTGAGTGTCAGAGGTTGGGGGGAAAAAAAGAGGAACAGCTGGGTGTCAACATGTTGTTAACCTGCACCGTGTGTCGAGGTTTCTCTACAACAGCCAATATTTTGATGTTCGGTTGACCATGATGATGTCATAGCTGACAAATAACACAAGAACAGTCAATGATTAAAAGAGTAAAAGATGAAGTACAGTCATTTGTTACACGTAAGAATATGGACACAATATTTAATCTTAGTCAGGAACGTTGAAAAGAAAGGCTCCAGTATTTCCAAGTGGTGGTCTAGTAACTGGGCCTCTGTAATCCCACACTGTGGACCTCCTTTTCAGTGAGAGACCATGTCCAGGACCTGAACCAGGATCTGGACCCTGTGGTTGTAGGGCCACCTGGTGAATAGGAAACCCAAAAAACAAACTGATCTCCTTGTGTTTCCATCGTTGCCACCAGAGGGCACTGTTGCCCTCCTTCTGGCTGAAATGAGTTTACGAAACGTGATCTGTGTCCTTGGTGGAAATGTGGTTCATGTCGGGGGTCAGGGGTCGTGAACGGAGCCGTTCACCTGATGCTAGTTTCCTCTGTGAGCGTCATAATAAGACAAAAGACAAATGGTCTTCAGGTCACTGTTGACTTCCTGTCTCTCTGCCCCCCCCTCCCAGTCTACCTGTTCGTGGGCCTGATGATGATGTTCCTGCTGCTGCGCACCTTCCACAAAATGGCGGACCTGCACGGCCTGACCACCTTCCTTCAGCTGCCGCGCTGCGAGG
This sequence comes from Chelidonichthys spinosus, assembly GCA_029853015.1. NCBI lineage: Eukaryota > Metazoa > Chordata > Actinopteri > Perciformes > Triglidae > Chelidonichthys > Chelidonichthys spinosus. The sequence goes on along the minus strand of CM056828.1, from coordinate 186,743 downwards.
AGTCAGACCTGGACGAGGACCGGGAGCCCATCATGGAGGACGGACACGAGGCCCGGACGGCCCCTTACCTGGCCCAGAAGGAGGCCAGCAAACCCCTGGAGCCGGGATCCCAGCCCTCCTACAACACCATCAACACAGGCTGAGCTGTGGGGGGGTGGGGGGTGAACACAAGACCAGGACCAAGCTCTGCCTCTGACCCCCCCCAGACCAGTAGGCTGAATCTGAACTCTGGTTCCTCTTGTCTGCAGTAGTCTCCTCATTCCACCGAGATGAAGCAGATTCATATAAATAATAATAACTATGAGATGGGTTTTAAGATTCACAGACCACTACACCTGAACCCCAACTGGACTACAGAAACCCACCTGGGCTGAAAGATGGACGCGTTTCCCTCCAACACTGGTGTATTTACTGGTGTAGTTACTGTGTAATAACTATAACTGGTGTAGTAACTTTAACTGGTGTAGTTACTGGTGTGTTTCCAGCCCCAGGAGAGCACATGGACTTTGGTTACCTGCTTTGTTGTTTCACATCACTTTTGTCTTGAATCTTTTGTGTCACAGGTTCGAGTCTCTTTTTCGGGACTCATAGAAACACGACTTTTACACCTTTAACTTTGTTTGTTTTTATTCAGGCACATTGTTAAGCCCCTTCTTTGTATTTCACGTATCCAGGTCCGGTCGTGTTTCGAGCCGTCACTTGGACGCATCGCCATCGAAGTCACAAAGGCACTTTGACCTGTTGACCTTCAGGTCCCGCGTGTCTCTAGCAGCCTTGGAAGTTAACAGGAAACATGTTTCGTCTGGTTTCCTGTGTGACAGTAGACCGTGGAGACGTGGGCTGTGCTGCCCCCTGCTGGCCCCCACATGAAGTCACCGCATTGAAATGCTTCCAGAAGGGTCATTAAGGGGGTCGGAGGGTTGAAGAGGGGCCGAGGACCAGAAAGTGATGTAGAAATGAGGTGTTTCACAGTGGTAATGGGAAGGAATGGTCCCCGATTTAGAGAGAAACAATTTAATGCACTTTAATGTTCACGTCAGTTCTTTTTACCGTCGGCGTTGGATGAGAAGCTGATCATATCCTGATACTGTAAGATGAGATGGTATTGTGTGTTTAACATGTTTTCACTTTGGAGCTTTAAATTAAAATGAACTTTTCCTGATAACGATGTCGTGTTTGTCCTTTGTTCGTAACTCAAACAGAAATTAAGTGTTCGGATGTTTATTGGAGTCACTGACGGACACGTTTCACGTCTCTTCTGAAGCAGGCCTGATGGCAGCGTCGGCCTGAAACTCAAACTGCATCAGTCTCCTGCTTTATACTGAATGAATCACGTTAAACAATGAAGGTACAGAACTGGATGTTCACATTTATTAAAAGCATCAGTTTAAATAGACGTTGCTCAATAGCATGGTAGCATTCTGACCTCAATTTTCAAACATAACCATTAAAATATTTGCTGAGAAAAAAGTAAATAAAATGACTGCCATATGACGTTCATTAAGCTGGGATCGGCTCTAGCCCCCCCGCGACCCTGAATACAGGATAAGCGGCAGACGATGGCTGGATGGATGGATGACGTTCATTAATATCTCATTAGAGAATAGTCAAACATTAAAATGAAATGCTCTTGTTAAAAATACAGCGTTTAGAAGTAGTTGAGATTTCTGCATAGAAACCAAATAAACAGGATAAAAGCTAACGGGCTTTAAATGCTGGAGCAACAAACACAGAGGGTCACGCTGCTGGACAAGACAAGCATTAACAAAAGTGCATTAATATTACAAAAGGAGCAGATGAAGGTATCTATCTCTCTATCTCTCTGTGATCAGGGTTCTTCAGACTGAAGCTGAGTACGAGACGAGTACGCCAGTCTTACGATCACGTCTGTCTGACAGACGCAGCCAAAACAAGCTCCTCCTACATTTTCTTTTGTGAAAAGTTCAGATTGTCAACGTTGAGCTCAAACAGTTTGTGGGGTTCGTTATTTGAGTGAAAGACATGGATTCACTGTGGCGAGAAACACAAAACCTTCATGTTCCACAACAAGCTGCCAGGTGCATCAGCTGCTGAGGGTGAAGAAGAGGAGGAAGAAGACAGACGGGTGAAGAAGAGGAGGAGGAGGAAGACAGACGGGTGAAAAAGAGGAGGAGGAGGAGGAAGACAGACGGGTGAAAAAGAGGAGGAGGAGGAGGAAGACAGACGGGTGAAAAAGAGGAGGAGGAGGAAGACAGACGGGTGAAGAAGAGGAGGAGGAGGAAGACAGACGGGTGAAAAAGAGGAGGAGGAGGAGGAAGACAGACGGGTGAAGAAGAGGAGGAGGAAGACAGACGGGTGAAGAAGAGGAGGAGGAGGAAGACAGACGGGTGAAGAAGAGGAGGAGGAAGACAGACGGGTGAAGAAGAGGAGGAGGAGGAAGACAGACGGGTAAAAAAGAGGAGGAGGAGGAAGACAGACGGGTGAAGAAGAGGAGGAGGAGGAAGACAGACGGGTGAAAAAGAGGAGGAGGAGGAGGAAGACAGACGGGTGAAGAAGAGGAGGAGGAGGAAGACAGACGGGTGAAGAAGAGGAGGAGGAGGAAGACAGACGGGTGAAGAAGAGGAGGAGGAAGACAGACGGGTGAAGAAGAGGAGGAAGACAGACGGGTGAAGAAGAGGAGGAGGAGGAAGACAGATGGGTGACGGAGGCGGGCCCTTCAGGTTCTGGTTGAGAGGGAGGGGTAGGAGAAAGGGGGCAGGAACCGTAACGGGTCCTTCCCGGTCTGGTTTCCACCTCCAAGCACTCCCATGTCCCTCTCCAGCAGGGATGTGTCTATATCCTGGAACGGATCGCTACACTCATCCTGCTGCTCCAGGCTTCCACCGTAGCCTCGGACCCCCTGTTTCATCCACGCCACCCCTCCATCATCGGGCCCCGACAGGTTCTCCAGGGACCTGAGGGGGGTCCGCTGAGCTGCCTGTGGGCTCCCGTCAATGACTGAGTCCAGCGCAGTGAGAATGGAGGAGATGGCGGCTGAAAGGGAGACGTCAGAGTCCATGGAAGTGGAGTCCTCGTCTCGGCAGCTTGCAGGAGACCAGCGGGCACAGTTTGACAAGTAGATGCTGGTGAACAGGGTCTCCTGGAGAGCAGCTGGGGGCTGTGACTCCTCTATGTCCACAGGGGGCTCCGTCCAGGCCTCCAGGCTGATCTGCCGCAGCGTGTTGGCGATCAGGACGGACCGCCGCAGGCTGGGTTCAGGCAGCTCCTGGCCTCGCTGGAACTTGTTCAGGGACACGGAGAAGACGAACTGCCGCTGGTTCTCCCAGGTGGACCTGGTCCCGTCTGGACCCTCCAGGCCGTCGGCCGGCTGCTTACGCTTCTGACCCTTCATGGCCACCTTCAGACGCAGAGGGACAAGCCGTTACCATGACGATGACATCATCTTGTTACTTTGTCAGTGACCTAAGTAAAGCAAGTTTACATTTAAACAACCACAGAAGAAGTCACAACAATCATGAATCCATTGGCTTTCCTGTTTTTAAATCAGTTTAACCAAGTCTTTGGTTTCCTGATGGACCGGATCTCTGAGCCGTCTCAATAACAATCATTAATAACACAATCATTAACAACACATAATCAATAACAATAATTAATAACGCAATCATAAATAACACCTACGCATTAATAACACATAATCAATGGTAACGCAATCATTAACACATAATCAATAACAATCATTAATGAAGCAATCATTAATAATGCATACTCATTAATAACACAATCAACACAATCATTAATAACACATAATCAATGATAATGCAATCATTAACACATAATCAATAATAATAAATAACACATAATCAATAACAATAATTAATAACACATAATCATTAATAATACATAATCAATAATAACACAATTATTAACAACACATAATCAATAACAATCATTAATGAAGCAATCATTAATAATGCATACTCATTAATAACACAATCATTAGTAGGCTAACACAATCCATAACAATCATTAATAACGCAATCATTAATAACACATAATCAATAACAATAATTTATAACACAATCGTTAATACACATAATCAATAATAACACCATTAATAATAACATATCAGTAGACTGGACTAGTAGATAATAAAACGTTTATAATCTATAAACCGTGTATTTGAGTAAGTTTTCTGCATTCTTCGTGTTTTAGGAATATTAAAGTGCTAACGTTAGCTAGCTTAGCCGCACAGTTAGCAGATAGCTGAAGGTGCCGGTAACGTCCGGAGGGAAACTGAGCCGCTGAATGACGTCACGGACGTAAACGAACTAGACACGAGCCCCGTTCACGCGGTAAAACACGTAAACGCGCAGGAAGTGAGACGTGTGAAAGCTAACCGACCTGTTGGATCCCGTCTCCCCGGTAACGGTGCGGTGGTTCGCGTTACTTGTAGGTAACGGTACTTGTAGTTGACGTCACTCGCTGCCGGTAATGTGCATTTAATCCGCCTCCTCTTCGACACAACAACTAGTTAATGTTTCAGGGGACTTCAGTGAGAGAAGTAGTGATGCGGCTCCGCCGATCTTCTCCCGCCGCGATTTGAGCACTCGTCGGGGACTGGCGAAAGGCATTATGGGTAGATGTGTGGTTCACACACATGCTATGTTCATGTGCTAGTCGGAAGATCCCACTTCCCAATTGTGAAGTCGAAATTACCAAAATGTCACGTTCAAGTGCTTCTTTGTGAGGACGAAGTGAACAACGGCGGACCGTACGTAATGTATACCGATATTGGCGTGTTGGGGAATCCCTTTATGGTTCTATGGTCCGCCTTTATGTGCAATTTCTGAGTAGGCAATTCGTATTTCCATAACTCCGATATCACGTGAAGGCAGCAACAGTTTGAATGGAGGTAGGCGAGTACGCGCGTACACTGGAACCTTTATATCATTCCTTTCCACCCAGACCCCATTCTCAAACGTCTTATTACGGGGCAATTTGGATATCGGAGAATGTAAATGATGACATCAACGACAGAAACATCTGCTGCTGTTTGAGGGTATGACGACGTGTGTAAACACTGATTACGACCTTCATCGGCTTCCAGGCAGCATCTCTTATTATATGAGACGAAGAGATTACACTCATGAAAACGTGCTATTGACATTCTAGACTATGATTTATTTAACGAGTTTTTGGATTATTCATTTTTTATTAGCTTGCATGACATAACTCCACTATTATTATTATTATTATTAATAATAATAATAATAATAATAATATTATTATTATTACACTATTATTTATACCTGGGGACTGTAGATGCAATTAGCCTAAGGCTAACTCTGGTGCAATGCATCAAATGTTTACATTTATGTTTTTAATTACGCATGGACCCTTTCAAATAAAATAAAATCACTATTGCTTTTTCTACTACTTTGACTTGTTAACATAATATATTATCAATTTTTTTACATATTATACAATGACCCTTTATAACTTTGCCGGCATGTTTTGTCGTTTTATTACTTTTTTGACAAATGCAAAATACAATATTTTTTAATAATATATATATATATATCTAATTGTATTGTATTATTTACTTATTTATCTATATTTGTTGCCTATTATAACATACTGTACTATAAATTATTTGATATACTGTGATTGAAGTGGTTTTATGACAAATGCTAGTATTTTGTTGTTTTTCATGACATTACGACATACTGTTCTATAACTTTTTTAAAATGTTTTTCTTGAAATACTCTACTATGACTTTTTAATGAAATGTTTTGACATACTGTAAGACTTGTTGACAACATTTTTTGTACATGCTATACTTTAACGTTTTTTCAGATTGACCTTTTTGATATTTTTTCAACAAACTACAATGACTTTTTAAAAATAAATTTCGACATACTAGGCTATACTATGCTTTTTTGACAATTATTTCTAAAATACCAAACTATGACTTTGTGATAACATTTTTACGACATACCCTGGTATGACTTTTTTGAAAAAGTTAGGAGTTATAATTAGCTCAGTATGTCGAGTAGGAAATTCCTGTCTGTTACTCTACTATGACTTTTTTCAAGACTTCTTTTAATGTTTTATATATTGACCCAATGTTTGGTGGTTGGAAACCTGCCTGTTACTAGTATACTATGAATATTTTTAACATACTATATGTTTTTCATTACTTTTTTTTTAATCCTACCATTTTTAAGACATACTTTGACTTTTTAGATGACATATTGTCGACACACTATAGCATGAATTTTAAATTTTTTTTATGTGTGGAACTGCATAATGCAAAGGATTATCAAAAGGTATTTCACATGTGAACAGCTGTGACTTGTCAGAATTGAGGAAAGACATGGTGCGCAAGAACCTTTTTATTTTCTGCACGGAATTTGGGAAAAAAAACTTTTTTAAAAAAGCACTCACTTTTGTACACTCAGTTTCTGCAGATCGGGGACATATTGTTGACATTGCCCAAAGTCTCTCAACATCAGAAATTCATCAAAACATTCCAGATGAAAGAAATGTATGAAAAGATTCCCTCATTACCATACAAATGTTTTAACAAAACACAATAAAAAATGTCTGGATTTAATACTGTGCAAAATTCATTTCCAATATTGAAATGGCATTCAGTCAGTCAGTGGCTGAGGAGGAATGATGTGAAAATAATTGATATTCCACAGTCTTATTGTCCACATTCACATCAAACAGTCGACACAAAACTCAAAGGAAGTTCAGGATTTCAATTACATATCTACAAAATCTAGCTATGTACACTGTACAGAGGTTTAAACACATACATCTGTGAGAAGGAACAGAGGAGCTGTGAGAGTGGATCAGAACATTGAAGACCTGATGTCTGACCTGGAGGCCGGACGAATACTCGGCCATCAGTGACCAGGTCTTCAGACCCAGTCTGGACCCGGTCTTCAGATCTAGTCTGGACCCGGTCTAAATGCAGTGCTGCTAAATCAGTTGGGTCCGCATGGCTTTCTGGGCATAACGGTGTGATATTAAATTGATCTGGTGCTGGTTGTTGCTGTTGCTCATGATTTACTGCATCTTGCATTGGAAGACAAAATTAGTGGATTAGGATTTCTCCATTAATATTACAACTAGTTTACTATCTTGTGATATGAAGATACATTTTCTTCTGATCACACAGAGCAGTCTCATCGCAGTTTGTGAAATAGTCACAAAATACAGTATGTTGTTTTGTAGAAAAAAACTATCAATGTACAATTTAAAGCTAATGGTTCAGTTGTTTACAGCTAAAGTTGGTTTAGTTGTTTACAGCTAACATTGGTTTAGTTGTCTAAAGGTAACGTTGGTTTAGTTGTCTAAAGCTAAAGTTGGTTAGTTGTTTACAGCTAACGTTGGTTTAGTTGTTTACAGCTAACATTGGTTTAGTTGTCTAAAGGTAACGTTGGTTTAGTTGTCTAAAGCTAAAGTTGGTTAGTTGTTTACAGCTAACGTTGGTTTAGTTGTTTACAGCTAACGGTGGTTTAGTTGTTTAGGCCTACGGCTAACGTTGGTTTAGTTGTTTACAGCTAATGGTGGTTTAGTTGTTTAGGCCTACAGCTAACGGTGGTTTAGTTGTTTACAGCTAACGGTGGTTTAGTTGTCTAAAGCTAATGGTGGTTTAGTTGTTTAGGCCTACAGCTAACGGTGGTTTAGTTGTCTAAAGCTAACGGTGGTTTAGTTGTTTAGGCCTACAGCTAACGGTGGTTTAGTTGTTTACAGCTAACGGTGGTTTAGTTGTCTAAAGCTAATGGTGGTTTAGTTGTTTACAGCTAACGGTGGTTTAGTTGTTTAGGCCTACAGCTAACAGTGGTTTAGTTGTTTTCAGCTAACGGGGGTTTTGATGTCTAAAGAAAAGTTGGTTTAGATGTTTAACAGCTAACGGGGGTTTAGTTGTCTAAAGCTAAAGTTGGTTTAGTTGTTTACAGCTAACGGTGGTTTAGTTGTTTAGGCCTACAGCTAACAGTGGTTTAGTTGTTTACAGCTAACGGTGGTTTAGTTGTTTAGGCCTACAGCTAACAGTGGTTTAGTTGTTTACAGCTAACGGTGGTTTTGTTGTCTAAAGCTAAAGTTGTTTACAGCTAACGGTGGTTTAGTTGTTTAGGCCTACAGCTAACAGTGGTTTAGTTGTTTACAGCTAACGGTGGTTTAGTTGTTTACAGCTAATGGTGCTTTAGTTGTGTAATGTTGCCTTGACTAATAGAAAAATAATTTGTGCTGAGTGACACAAAATGAAACCGATCAAATCTTGTGACAGTTTTACGAACTGCTGTGAGACTTTGTTGTTGCAGCAGCAGTTGATAAATTTTGTTATTGAGATAAGATGACAATAAGTTCATCTTCATATCACACCTTACATTTGATCCTCTACTATCCCTCTCTGAAATAGAGTGGGATAGTACGAGTCCTGATCACCTTTAACTATTTGGATGTTAAACATCCATAGATAATTGCCTTTAAAGACAAATAGAAGTACTGGGTGAGTCATTTATATACAGCATCAACTATAGCAGCTTTTGAATTCTGCACAACAATATAAAGCTGGAAGTTCAATGACACATTGAACATTTTACGGCAATAAGATATGATGGCTAAAATGTCATGGCTTGATGAGTGTGGTGGTGGTGGTGGTGGGGGGGGGGGGGGGGGTAGATTTTTGAGGGAGGAGCAAGCACATTCCCCATTAAAACAAATAAATGGCTTTTTGAAATTTGGCCAGAAAATTGTTTCATATTTATTCACCAGTAAGGTCATACTATTTTACAAAGTCTGTACAAGCTTGGAGCACTACAAAGTTTACAAATCCAGAGAGGAAAAAGGGAAATGGGGATTTGTGTCTTTTTTGGGGCTCCTGAAGGAGCCAAACAACCTTTCACTTACGATTGTCCCTCCTCTTTTTTCACCTTTTCTCTATCGCTCCTTTACATTTCAGTCTCTTTTGAATTAGTCTTTCTGATTCACATTCTCTATCCCATTTTTTCACAATTACAAACGTCTGCCTAAGGGAACAGGAAGGACACTTCTGATCTGCACAGCGGGTTCAGGACTGAGTTCATTTCTAGACCCGGTTGCTTTGGAGGTCTCAGCTTCAAACAGGTGAAATGTGGTTTAAAAATGTCACAGTCATTGTTAGTCTATGGTCTAGCAGTAGCATCGCTGAGATTCCGTCTCGTAATCTTGTGCATCTTCTTCCATCTGCTCCAATGTTATGCTCCTTCTGGTCTATTCTAGATCACACAGGATCCCTGTCCTGGTCAGTCCATCACACCTCAGTCTGCTGCTGTGAGTCGGTGATGATGGTCACCCCTCGACGAAGCTCGTCCATACTGTCGAAGTCGCTGCCATGTTCAGAATCATCCATCCCACAGGGCGCCGACATGTCGGAGGCTGATGATGCGCCAACAGACAGTCGCATATTTAGCGACACAGAGTCATCAGTGTCGCCATTTCCTGGGGTCAACCCGCTTGTCGAAGGGCTGGAGTCCCCGTGGGTGGCCTCTCCAAGGGGCAGGTGGTGGGGCGGCAGGTATTGGCTAGGGTGGAAGTGTGGCCTGGCGTGCTGACTGCCAGAGCTCAGGGTGCTCTCCTTGGAGACCGGTGGGTTGGCGGGTAATGGTGTGTAGGGCTCACGGTAGTCCTCGCCTGTGGGCAGCGGAGGGGGCAGCTGGTCCTGGCTCAAGAACTCTTCTTCGTGGGGAGGGGGGTAGTCGCTATCAATGTCATAGCCTCCCAAATAGTAGTCCGACTCCAACTCACGAGTGCTTCCTCCAAGGCGGGGCGCCGAGCCTGCTGCATCGCTGCCAGGACCTGCTGCCTCATAGGCGGGAGCCTCCTCGATGTCGGACAGCCGGGTGCTTGGCATCCAGTCGGAAGTGTCCCAGTGATACGCTGGACAGCAGAAGGGGAGATTGTTAGTAACAAGAAACAGGAGCACAAAGTCATCTCCACGACATCCAGCCTTAGAGGTTTACGGTCAGATACATGACGAGACCTGCACAGAGAACTTGGGAGGTCTTTAGGGGAACATGCACAACAGGAGCCTGGGAGGGTCACAGCATGCTGAGCTTCATTTTGACAGGCTGCAAAAACACTTTGGATTCTGGGTGTTGCATCAAATATTTGGTAGCGTTTCCTGTTGGTCAGCGCAGCAAAGTAGTAAGAAACATAGTATTGGCTCCGATGAACCCAATTAACAACTCAATTAAATATGCATGTAAATATATTCTTTTGAACAGGTTCGTCACTCTCAGAAGCAAAGGCAGAAGTAGTGTGATATTGTTGTCCAAGAGGTTTGCACTCATATGAATCCTTTCTGGCACTTATGGGATGTTTTGAAAGGTAACGACAGAACAAAATAGGCTGCATCTCTCATTGGTCTGAAACGGGATGCTATGCTATGGTGTTAGCATTGAGTACTGGAGCCAACGATCTACTGACGGATCATACATGATGGTTTTCATCAAAAAGCTTCCTCTGACCAAAACAATAATGTACCAAAAACTGCAGATCAATTCATTTAACTGAAGCACAAATCATATGAGAACAAATGGTGAGTGAAGCGATTACAAACCAAACCAAAAGACATCCATGCATCAAAGCAGAACACTGTGAAAGGTTCATCATGCCACAGTTGCTGCAGCAGCATCACTGGACTGGAGAGGAGAAGGCAAATATGATGGGATGCAGGAAGGTGAGCGAGGCAGGCAGAGACCGAGCTGCTAAACCAGTACAGCACAATGAGTGGCCAACAAGCTGGGGGGGGGTAGACAGACAGACAGACAGACAGACAGACAGACAGACAGACAGGTGGGTAGACAGTTGTGTGGTAAAGGAAGGGGGTCTGGTAGTCACCTCTGTTGTAGGTTTGACCATGGTCCATAACTGACACTGTCAGATGGAAGAACAACATTAGCAGTGGATCATGAGAGTCTGCTGGTCTAAATGTAAATATACATATGATATATATATATACTGTATATAATATAAATATATCACACAGGTAGAAAAAAGGATTTAGGTTGTACAACTAAAGTGTGTCTGTAATGTTCATGTTCTCCTGATATGTTTTAGCTCATCTCTGTTGATAATCTAAAAGGGTAAAGTAGATAATAGACAATAATTGATTTGCTGTCATTCAACAACTACAACTCTCACAAGCTTAAGGAAGCTGGACCTACACTTCTTTCTGTTCCTCCAGATCCGGTCCTTGTCTCTGGTCTCTGTGTGTTTATGACATTAATGTTCTGCATCTGCTTCAGTTTCAGCATCTTTCCATCGAGCCAACCTTCGTTAGTGTGTCGACATGTCAATGTCCTAATATGGTTCCGTGAACGGTATTTACGTTAAGTAGATGTCTCAACCTAACTATGTAGTTTAGTGGTCTCAACCTAACTATGTAGTTTAGTGGTCTCATCCTAACTATGTAGTTTAGTGGTCTCAACCTAACTATGTAGTTTAGTGATCTCAACCTAACTATGTAGTTCAGTGGTCTCAACCTTACTATGTAGTTTAGTGGTCTCAACCTTACTATGTAGTTGAGTGGTCTCAACCTAACTATGTAGTTGAGTCTCAAACTAACTATGTAGTTTAGTGATCTCAACCTAACTATGTAGTTGAGTCTCAACCTAACTATGTAGTTGAGTCTCAACCTAACTATGTAGTTTAGTCTCAACCTAACTATGTAGTTTAGTGGTCTCAACCTAACTATGTAGTTTAGTGGTCTCAACCTAACTATGTAATTTAGTCTCAACCTAACTATGTAGTTTAGTGGTCTCAACCTAACTATGTAATTTAGTCTCAACCTAACTATGTAGTTTAGTGATCTCAACCTAACTATGTGGTTTAGTGGTCTCAACCTAACTATGTAGTTTAGTGGTCTCAACCTAACTATGTAGTTTAGTGGTCTCAACCTAACTATGTAGTTGAGTCTCAACCTAACTATGTAGTTTAGTGGTCTCAACCTAACTATGTGGTTTAGTGGTCTCAACCTAACTATGTAGTTGAGTCTCAACCTAACTATGTAGTTTAGTGATCTCAACCTAACTATGTAGTTGAGTCTCAACCTAACTATGTAGTTTAGTGATCTCAACCTAACTATGTAGTTGAGTCTCAACCTAACTATGTAGTTTAGTGGTCTCAACCTAACTATGTAATTTAGTCTCAACCTAACTATGTAGTTTAGTGGTCTCAACCTAACTATGTAGTTTAGTGGTCTCAACCTAACTATGTAATTTAGTCTCAACCTAACTATGTAGTTTAGTGGTCTCAACCTAACTATGTAGTTTAGTCTCAACCTAACTATGTAGTTTAGTGGTCTCAACCTAACTATGTAATTTAGTCTCAACCTAACTATGTAATTTAGTCTCAACCTAACTATGTAGTTTAGTGGTCTCAACCTAACTATGTAATTTAGTCTCAACCTAACTATGTAGTTTAGTCTCAACCTAACTATGTAGTTTAGTGATCTCAACCTAACTATGTGGTTTAGTGGTCTCAACCTAACTATGTAGTTTAGTCTCAACCTAACTATGTAGTTTAGTGGTCTCAACCTAACTATGTAGTTGAGTCTCAACCTAACTATGTAGTTGAGTCTCAACCTAACTATGTAGTTTAGTGGTCTCAACCTAACTATGTAGTTTAGTGGTCTCAACCTAACTATGTCGTTTAGTGGTCTCAACCTAACTATGTAGTTGAGTCTCAACCTAACTATGTAGTTTAGTGGTCTCAACCTAACTATGTAGTTTAGTGGTCTCAACCTAACTATGTGGTTTAGTGGTCTCAACCTAACTATGTAGTTTAGTGGTCTCAACCTAACGATGCAGTTTAATGATCTCATCCTAACTATGTGGTTTAGGTCTAGTTTTGGTCTCCTGAGGTGGTGAGTTGCCATGGAAACGTGATGAGGATAGTAAAGTATCCTGCGAGCTGCTGGAGGAGAACCTGGAAGGTTGTTGGACTGAAGGACCTCTGACGGTCATCAGTGATCATGTTGGGAGCTGATTAGTGAACAGTTGTGAACAGTGAGCCCTCTGACTGGATGTACTGCGAGTGTGTTTCTTTTGGACGAGATCAAGGAGAGAGAGTAGAGAGACATGAGAGAGACAGAGGGTGAGACGAGGTACCTTCACTCTCGATTGAGTCGACTGCATCATTGACCAGTCGAATGACCGTCACTATGGAGGCTTGGGAGGGAAGAAAGGAGCAGATGAGTTTGGAAAACAGTGAACCAGAGTGAAGACCTGACACCTGGTCTGACTTCCTGCTGGCTTTCATGTTGGGGGCAATCTGCATACAATATTATTCATACATATGGTTGAAAAAAATAAATCTGCAAAAGGAAGAAAACACGGCCAAACAAAGAAAATGAACTTCACAAATGCAAAGAAAGCCACACGAGCAAAAAGAATATACAAGCAAAAACACTGCAGTCAGACCTGAACCAGCAAGACCTGAACCAGCACAGGGATGAAGATGGAAACAGGTGGATTATGAATGACGCTCAAACAAGGAATCCACTGATCGACATAATGAGCATTCAGAACCATGAAACATGTAGGAACAGGACGAGGCCATGGAAACAAAAGCAACAACAACATTACAAAGCCGTCGACCCCCTCCTCTTCTTCAACACCACGACACACAACAGCACAACGCTTCCACAACGCTTCCACAACCACAGGCTTCATGGACAAAACATGCAGAAGCTGCAACATTCATCTCTCAGAAGTGACGACGTGTTGCCAGTTTATCTTTTAGCCTTCGCAGGAGAAGAGTTATATAAACTATATATCAAAAACATGATTATGATTATTAGTGAAAGTCTAGAGATCCTAAATGTTATATTTGACCTTTACGTCTGAGCATGAATCTGTTCTGTAGGAGATGTCTAGGTGGAGAAGTTGGTTTGATGATGGTACTGGAGGAGATCTATTCTCAGGAAACATCCAATGGAAACTTCTACGTTTAGTTTGAAGAACTGGCCTTCATTTGCCTCTCATTGAACTTCTAGACATGAACACGTTCTCAGGCTTAAATCATGGTTTCATTTCACAGCTGACATCACCATGAATATTCATAATGTCATCGTCTAGTCCAGATAAAGTTTTAAACATTGAAGCAGCGTCTCAACATCTGCTTGTTATGTGTTGGGACGTCAGAATCCAGATCCCATAAGACTCCATTTCTCCAGGATCCAGACAGGATCCAGCCTGGATCAGGACCGGATCAGGACAGTGTTTCAGTTGAAACAGTGACTGTGTTAACTGGTGACGTTCTGTTGGTGTGTTCAGCAGCTGAGAGTCAGCAGCTAACACGGTCACCGATTCAACCAAAACACCGGTGGCGTCTATCAACTGGACTGCTGGTCGAAGGGAGTACAGTCAGAGCTCTGAGTCTCTGACGTTGTGTTCATGACCTCCGATAAAGCGTTGATCATCTAGATGATGATCTAGATCGACTCTTAACGTGTCGCTGGAGGAACGTTACACAACAGATACGTGTTTCCACGACAACGCTAGGCATTAATGGTTCTATCTGCTCAAGTTCTAAACCATGCAAACATGGGTTTGTCACGGTTGTTTTCTCACAAATGTTTCACAGCAAAGTTTTGCATGAATATTAATGAAAACAAACCCAATGGCGAAGAAGCAACGAAGCTTTAAAAGAACCCCATATTCTCACCGTTGTCATCGCAGGAGTCAGACTGGAAGGAGCTCAGCGATTGGACCTCAGAGTTACTGCCTTTGTTGCTCCCAGAAAAACAGGTAACTTCATCGGCCATGTCTACCATCTTACCTGCAGGGAGAGGTCAGAGGTCAAACACAAACTGGAACTGACTATGTTTGACATTAACTGTATTTGTGCTCACGACGACATCATATCATATATACAGGACTACTTTGATCGAGGTCCTGGTTTAGGTCTTTAAAGAGGTTTCTCCTCTCATCCAAGTAGTTGGAACTCCCAGTCACTAATTGAAGAGGTCTCTTGGAGCAGGGCCGTCTCCAAAGACCTAAACCAGGTCTTCAGAGGTTTACAAGAAAGAACAGCCGAGCAGGTGAGGATGTGGCTATTTCCTAGAAGTATAAATGTTAGCAGTAAAATACTGAAATCCAAAAAAGATCAGATTTGTTTGCCTCGAGTATCCAGAGGATATTAAAGTTCATACTATATTATTATATTCATACTATATTATTATATATTATTTATATATATATATATATTTATTATATATATATATATATATATATATATATACACATAGTATATACACATAGTATATACATATATATATATATATATATAGTATATACTATGTGTATATATATATATATATATATAGTTAGGTTCATACTATATTATTATATTCATACTATATTATTATATATTATTTATATATACATACATACACTCAACAAAAATATAAACGCAACACTTTTGTTTTTGCTCCCATTTTTCATGAGATGGACTTAAAGATCTAAAATTCATTCCAGATACACAATATTACCATTTCTCTCAAACATTGTTCACAAATCAGTCTAAATGTGTGATAGTGAGCACTTCTGCTTTGCTGAGATAATCCATCCCACCTCACAGGTGTGCCACATCAAGATGCTGATCTGACATCATGATTAGTGCACAGGTGTACCTTAGACTGTCCACAATAAAAGGCCACTCTGAAATGTGCAGTTTTGTCTCACAGCAAAATGCCACAGATGCCACAAGCATTGAGGGAGCGTGCAATTGGCATGCTGACAGCAGGAATGTCAACCAGATCTGTTGCTCGTGCATTGAATGTTCATTTCTCCACCATAAGCCGTCTCCAAAGGCGTTTCAGAGAATATGGCAGTACATCCAACCGGCCTCACAACCGCAGACCACGTGTAACCACACCAGCCCAGGACCTCCACATCCAGCAGGTTCACCTCCAAGATCGTCTGAGACCAGCCACTCAGACAGCTGCTGAAACAATTGGTTTGCATAACCAAACAATTTCTGCACAAACTGTCAGAAACCGTCTCAGGGAAGCTCAACTGCATGCTCGTCGTCCTCATCGGGGTCTTGACCTGACTCCAGATCGTCGCCGTAACAGACTTGAGTGGGCAAATGCTCACATTCGATGGCGTCTGGCACGTTGGAGAGGTGTTCTCTTCACGGATGAATCTCGGTTTACATTGTTCAGGGCAGATGGCAGACAGTGTGTGTGGCGTCGTGTGGGTGAGCGCTTTGCTGATGTCAATGTTGTGGATCGAGTGGCCCATGGTGGTGGTGGGGTTATGGTATGGGCAGGCATCTGTTATGGACGAAGAACACAGGTGCATTTTATTGATGGCATTTTGAATGCACAGAGATACCGTGATGAGATCCTGAGGCCCATTGTTGTGCCATACATCCATGAACATCACCTCATGTTTCAGCAAGATAATGCACGGCCCCATGTTGCAAGGATCTGTACACAATTCTTGGAAGCTGAAAATGTCCCAGTTCTTGCATGGCCAGCATACTCACCGGACATGTCACCCATTGAGCATGTTTGGGATGTGCTTGACCGGCGTATACGACAGCGTGTACCAGTTCCCACTAATATCCAGCAACTTCGCACAGCCATTGAAGAGGAGTGGACCAACATTCCACAGGCCACAATTGACAATCTGATAAACTCTATGCGAAGAAGATGTGTTGCACTGCATGAGGCAAATGGTGGTCACACCAGATACTGACTGGTTCTGAGTCCCCTGACCCCCAATAAAGCAAAAAAATGCACATTTCAGGGTGGCCTTTTATTGTGGACAGTCTAAGGCACACCTGTGCACTAATCATGATGTCAGATCAGCATCTTGATGTGGCACACCTGTGAGGTGGGATGGATTATCTCAGCAAAGCAGAAGTGCTCACTATCACACATTTAGACAGATTTGTGAACAATGTTTGAGAGAAATGGTAATATTGTGTATCTGGAATGAATTTTAGATCTTTAAGTCCATCTCATGAAAAATGGGAGCAAAAACAAAAGTGTTGCGTTTATATTTTTGTCGAGTGTATATATACTGTATATATATATATATATATATATATATATATATATTTATATATATATACATACAGCAGGAAACGCTGGAAATGTAAAGATGAAAAACGCGAAGCTGAAACATTTAAATAGAAAATCTAAAAGAAATCAGACAAAGGAAATAAATCAAATATGAAACTCAAATAATATATGAAATAAATAAAAAACGTATGCTATGTATGTGGTATTTAGGCCACGCCCACCCTCCTCGCTGTCCCAGGGGCTCTTGCGGAGGGAGTCACAGTCGGAGCGGCACGGCGAGACCGGTGGCAGGTTCGGGGCCACGCTGCAGACCACCACCCCCCTCCTGGTGGTCCCCGCCAGGATCCGGGGAGACTCCGGGTGGAAGGTGCTCATCTCCGTGTGCTCCACGCCACGGCCATCTACCATCTTCTCCAGGCTGGATCGCGGGTCTCCTTGGAAACAGGGCGTGTAGGCCATAGGCCTCACGGGGACCTGTGGCGGTCCCATCAGTCCTCCGCCCCCGATCACGGCGGCCCCCAGCCCCTGCTCGGAGTACATGTTGAGGGGGTCTCCGGGGCCGCAGTGCAGGGTCTTGAACTGGATGCCGTTGGCCTTGTTGAGCAGAGCCGCAGTGGCCGGGTCCTGGACCAGGGACAGGTTGTTCCGCGAGTAATTCTTCTGAAAGACCTTCTTGCGGAAAGCGATGAAGAGGATGATGAGGGTGATGATGACCAGCAGCACCACGGTGATGCCGATCAGCTCCTCCTTCCCCACCACGGTGTGACCCGCCTGCATGTCGGGGACCACCACGGGCCGAAGACCACATCTCTGGCCCACGAAGCCCGCCGAGCAGTTACAGTAGAAAGAGCCGGGGGTGTTGACACAGACGCCGCCGTTCTCACACTCGCCCTCCGGGTTACTGCGGTCGCACTCGTTCACGTCCTCCTCACAGCTGGAGGAGGAGGAGGAGGAAGAGTTATCACACAGGAGGAGGAGGAAGATTTATCACACAGGAGGAGGAGGAGGAGGAGGAAGAGTTATCACACAGGAGGAGGAGGAGGAAGAGTTATCACACAGGAGGAGGAGGAAGATTTATTACACAGGAGGAGGAGGAGGAGGAGGAGGAGGAGGAGGAAGAGTTATCACACAGGAGGAGGAGGAAGATTTATCACACAGGAGGAGGAGGAGGAGGATTTATTACGCAGGAGGAGGAGGAGGAGGAAGACTTATCACACAGGAGGAGGAGGAGGAAGAGTTATCACACAGGAGGAGGAGGAAGATTTATCACACAGGAGGAGGAGGAGGAGGATTTATTACGCAGGGGGAGGAGGAGGAGTCATCACACAGGAGGAGGAGACAACACACACAGGAGGAGGAGGTAGAGTTATCACACAGGAGGAGGAGGAGGAGTCATCACATAGGAGGAGAAGGAGGGAGAGTTATCACACAGGAGGAGGAGGAAGATTTATCACTCAGGAGGAGGAGGAGTCATCAAACAGGAGGAGGAGGAGACAACACACACAGGAGGAGGAAGAGGAGGAGGAGGAGACAAAACACACAGGAGGAGGAGACAACACACAAAGGAGGAGGAGGAGGAAGAGGAGGAGACAAAACACACAGGAGGAGGAGGAAGAGTTATCACACAGGAGGAGGAGGAGGAAGAGGAGGAGGGGAAGGAGGAGACAACACACAGGCGGAGGAGGAGGAGACAACACACAGGAGGCGGAAGAGGAGGAGACAACAACTGGTCTACCAGCAAGCCGGTCTCAGCTGCTCTTTAAGTGTACATAAATGCGTGATTATTAAATGTGATTTCTCTGCATCTGATTGGCTCGATGGCCCAACCCTGATAATCACGTTCATGACTTGGACTGGTGCTTGGACCTGGACTCACGTCAGACCCTTGAAGCCCCGCCTGCAGCTGCAGAGGAAGGCGTTCCCGATGGGCCGACACACGCCGGCGTTCTGACACGGGTTGGGAACGCACGCCGTGACCTCCGTCTCACAGCGGCCGCCGGTGAACTGGGGGTTACAGCTGCAGGAGAAGCCTGGACAGACAGACAGGCAGGCAGACGGTTGATTATGTAACACCTGCTTCCACAAACTAGAGCTCCAAATCTTAATCATCCATCCATTCATGTTTTCCTGCTGGTTAACTGCACTACCACTGTTAGAAGACATCAGAATGAAAACTTTCAGACAAACTAACTCGTTAAAGGACAGAAAACAAACGCTCTCTCCTCCCCTGAGCGGCTGTGCTTCCCGGTACTCACCACCAGAGGGCAGGCTACTGCAGGCGGCCCCGTTGCGGCAGGGCTGCTGCAGGCAGGCGTCCGGGTGGAGGAAGCAGCCGAGCTTCAGCTCCGTAAGGCCGACCACCTCGGCGAAGCGCGAGCGTTTGTTCTGCAGCGGCAGCTCGTTGTCGTTCAGCATCACCGAGTCCAGGCAGCCCTGGAACCCCTGCAGGACCTGCAGGTCCTTCTGGGGGTCCACTAGGCTGCGAGAGTTGGGAGGCTGGACCTGGGGAGGGACGGGTCGGGATCAGGTTCACGGGCCGGACCTTCACACCTTTCTGATCCTGGATCTGTTTCTGATCCTGGATCTGTTTCTTTAAAGACTTCTCAGACCTGGACTTATGTGGACTGAAGTGGACTAATGTGGACATCTTTGGACTTATATGGATTTTTATGGAAGAACGTGGACTAATGTGGACTTATGTGGACTGACGTAGACAGAAGTAGACTAATGTTGACTGACGTAGACTGAAGTGGACTGACGTAGACTGAGGTAAACTGAAGTGGACTAATGCCGACTGACGTAGACTGACGTGGACTGAAGTGGACTGAAGTGGACTAATGTCGACTGACGTAGACTGAAGTGGACTGACGTGGACTGATGTGGACTGACCAGTGCTCCGAAGTAGACGGTCCTGTCGGGAGCCAACGGAGGTATGAACGGCGGTCCGCGGCGGCGCTCCACGTAGCTGTCGTCCAGCGCCAGGCTGCTGAAGTTGCGGTTCAGCTCCAAGGCCACCGTGTGCCAGCTGCCATCGTTGATCCGCCGGCCGGAGATGCCCAACATGTCGGACCTGTCGTCAACGCCGCCGAGGCTACAGGCCAGCTGGAACCACAGCTTCCCCTCCTCCAGCTGCACACACACACAACAGGACAATGTTTCTGTAAGGATCCTGATTAAATGTGTGTGTGTGTGTGTGTATGTACCTTCAGCATGGTGCAGCCCTCCGTGTGTGTGTACATGATGATCCCTCTGCTCTGCAGGGTTCTGATCCTCAGACTGAGTCTCATGTCCGTCTGCAGACGTTCAGAAAGTCGGTACTTGATGTAACTTTGACCTGAGAAGCTCAGAGACGAGTGACCTGGAACACAAACGTCCTCCTGTTGTTGTTGTTTATTTACACCGACACATGAGAGCGTGAGAGTGTGTTTCCTGTCTTCCTCACTGACCTGCACATTCTCCCAGTTTGCCTGGTGGACACTGGCATGCGTAGCGCCCCCTGGTGGCCTCAATTGAAACACACTGCATGTCTGCTGGACACGGCTGGTGGTCACACTGTTCTGATAGGACAGCACAGCTGGCGTCTGAACACGATGACAGGAAGTTAGTGAACGCATCACATGAGGTCAGGAAGTCAGTAAACGCATCACACAAGGACAGGAATTCAGTGAACGGATCACACAAGGACAGGAAGTCAGTGAACGTATCACACAAGGACAGGAAATCAGTGAAACACATAGACAGGAAGTCAGTGAAACACTTGGACAGGAAGTCGGTAAATGCATCAAAAATCAACAGGAAGTCAGTAAACACATCAGACAAGGACAGGAAGTCAGTGAAACACTTGGACAGGAAGTCAGTAAACGCATCACACGAGGACAGAAAGTCAGCGTTGTGATGAGGAGATGTATGACTCACCCGTGCAGGTACAGTGCGAGGTGCGGTGGAAGCGTGGCGAGACGAAGCTGACCCGCGGCGTGCTGTAGGTTGCCAGGCTGTGAGAGTCCAGGACGATGCTCTGCTCGCACTGTGCCCCGCGACACTCCAACCCCGAGCAGTTCTTATCCAGGATCGCAGACACTCTGAGGATCTCCTCCAGCTGCCGCCGTGACGCACTGAGCTTCTGGGTCAGGTAAGCCGCCTTGTAGTAACCGCCCCCTACCATTTCCACGGCAACGAGCATGTCCAGTTGTTGCGTGCCGCCCACTGGCTGCAGGCTAAGCAGGTGCAGCGCGTCCTGCTGCTGCGACGCAGCCGCCTGCTGCAGAACCTTCAACACGCTCTTCAGGTGCAGCGCCACGAAGTCTTGTGGCACCACACTCTCAAAGCGCACCGTCACCGCCTCACGCAGCATCTCCGGCGTTGCCTGCTCCACGTGCACGCTGACGGGCACGGGCACGGCAAAGCGGCCATCACTCACGCTGGCGTTGAGGGAGTACCTGCCTGCATCCAACCCGCCCAGGGCAATGATCTTGCCGTCACGAGGACTGATCTTAAACAAACTGCGCTGGGCTGGGGGGGCGTGGCCAAAGGTCAGCGCATCATAAGGGTCAGCGTCAGTGGCATGCAGCTGGCCAATCACACCGCCGGGAAACTCGTCCTCCATAGTAACGATGTGAACTTCCAGGGGCCATGCCACCGGCCGGTGAAGGCTCTCCTCGATCACTCGGACCGTCAGCGTGGAGGACGAGGACAGACGGGGTTTCCCAAAGTCCGTCACCTGGGAGCGTGGCGAGGACCGGGGACGGACAGGAGACATGAGATGGGACAAGAGAAACTCCTCTATCATCGCCGTAAAGAAAACAGTCAAAACAGAAGAAACAACCCAATGGCCAATCAGAGCCAGCCTGAAGGAACCGAGATGTTAATGGTTCCTTTGGAACCCTAAAACTAACCACAGCTCTCTGGAGAGGAGGGTTCCACTCTGACATCTAGACTACAAAGACAGAAGTCTGGTTTCACTGCTCTGCTGAAATCTCAAATAGCATTAGTACAAAATAACTAACGTAACATTTTGTACATCAAGAGCTTCCATCCGTCCAGAATAAATTAAGCCATGCTTTTGCTAACGGCGGCCATTGCATTTGGACTCTACCTGAATCAGGATCACGTATTCTGTCGCCAGGTCTCTCCTGAACACCTGATTGGCCACCAGCGTTCCATCCTTCTCCAACACGAACTCCCCGCCCTCGTTTCCTGCCAGGATGCGGAAGACGAAGGGCTGGCCGCTGTGGGAGGAGTCCTGATCGATGACGGACAGCTGCAGGATGCTGGTGCCGATCGGCTTGTTTTCCTGGTGGAATATGATGATTTTACAGTAATTTTGTTTTTAGTGTCATGAAAATACAAAGACAGAAGTCTTTGCACCTGCTCATATAACCAGCTGACCGGTTACTTCCTGTGAAGATATCATGAGCATCAGGAAATCTCTTTCTGATCGGTTGACTTCAACGAATTCCCGCAATATTCATTTGAAATGTCCACTTTGTATCACGATGCCAGAATGGCAGCTGAGCACACAAACACTGTCCAGTTCTAGTGAACGTGATGTGAGTTACAAGGTTTACCTGTATGACAGTGGTGAGGTTGGCTGGCGAGAAGGTGGGCGGGTTATCATTGACGTCGGACACGTCGATGGCGACGACCACGGTGGACGACATCGGGGGTATCCCGCTGTCCAGAGCCCTGATGACCAACGAGTAGCTGGGAACCTGCAGAAGATAAAAAATGTAGAATACGGAGTGACATATACATATATATATATATATATATACATATATACATATATATATATATATACATACACACTATATGTTGGATGAGCAGACTTTGCTTGTGGTGAATGTGTGAACTTTGTCCTACAGGTGGCAGCAGAGGACAAAGTGAAGCTCCTCAAATATGGACCAGAAGCTTTAGATC
The DNA here is from genome assembly GCA_029853015.1 of Chelidonichthys spinosus. Lineage (NCBI taxonomy): Eukaryota > Metazoa > Chordata > Actinopteri > Perciformes > Triglidae > Chelidonichthys > Chelidonichthys spinosus. The sequence continues at coordinate 163,756 of CM056828.1, read as the reverse complement.
TGATTAGATCCTTCATGGGTTCTCTTGAATGCTGGAGCCAGTTTGCATATTCAGCCAGTTTGCATATTTATTGTTATTTATGTTATAAGTATGTAACCAGCGTTGAACCTGACATGTTAACCAGCGTTGAACCTGACATGTAAACCGGCGTTGAACCTGGCGTTGAACCTGACATGTAAACCGGCGTTGAACCTGGCGTTGAACCTGACATGTAAACCGGCGTTGAACCTGGCGTTGAACCTGACATGTAAACCGGCGTTGAACCTGACATGTTAACCGGCATTGAACCTGACATGTAAACCGGCGTTGAACCTGACATGTTAACCGGCATTGAACCTGACATGTTAACCGGCGTTTAACCTGACATGTAAACCGCAGATGAACCTGACATGTTAACCGGCATTGAACCTGACATGTAAACCGGCGTTGAACCTGACATGTTAACCGGCATTGAACCTGACATGTAAACCGGCGTTGAACCTGACATGTTAACCGGCATTGAACCTGACATGTTAACCGGCGTTTAACCTGACATGTAAACCGCAGATGAACCTGACATGTTAACCGGCATTGAACCTGACATGTTAACCGGCATTGAACCTGACATGTTAACCAGCGTTGAACCTGACATGTTAACCGGCGTTGAACCTGACATGTTAACCGGCGTTGAACCTGACATATAAACCGGCATTGAACCTGACATGTTAACCCGTTGAACCCGACATGTAAACCGGCGTTGAACCTGACATGTTAACCGGCATTGAACCTGACATGTTAACCGGCATTGAACCTGACATGTTAACCCGTTGAACCTGACATGTAAACCGGCGTTGAACCTGACATGTTAACCGGCGTTGAACCTGACATGTTAACCGGCATTGAACCTGACATGTTAACCCATTGAACCTGACATGTAAACCGGCGTTGAACCTGACATGTTAACCGGCATTGAACCTGATGTTAACCCGTTGAACCTGACATGTAAACTGGTGTTGAACCTGACATGTTAACCAGCGTTGAACCTGATGTTAACCCGTTGAACCTGACATGTAAACCGGCGTTGAACCTGACATGTTAACCGGCATTGAACCTGATGTTAACCCGTTGAACCTGACATGTAAACTGGTGTTGAACCTGACATGTAAACCGGCGTTGAACCTGACATGTTAACCGGTATTGAACCTGACATGTAAACCGGCGTTGAACCTGACATGTTAACCGGCATTGAACCTGATGTTAACCCGTTGAACCTGACATGTAAACTGGTGTTGAACCTGACATGTAAACCGGCGTTGAACCTGACATGTTAACCGGCGTTGAACCTGACATGTTAACCGGCGTTGAACCTGAAATATAAACCGGCATTGAACCTGACATGTTAACCAGCGTTGAACCTGACATGTTAACCAGCGTTGAACCTGACATGTTAACCGGCGTTGAACCTGACATATAAACCGGCATTGAACCTGACATGTTAACCAGCGTTGAACCTGACATGTTAACCAGCGTGGTTAGACTGCGTGAAGACGAGTTGATGCGTCTCCTCTAAACCAGCAGGATCCTTCTGGTTCTCCAAAGAACATGATTCTGGTTCTCCATAGAACACGATTCTGGTTCTCCATAGATAGAACGTGATTCTGATTCTCGATAGAAAGTGATTCTTATTCTCCATAGATAGAACATGATTCTGGTTCTCCAAAGAACAAGAAGCAGCAGAAATGCAGCAGCAACAAAACATGATTCTGCAGATGAAGAACTCGGACTTGACGTAAACAAGTGTGACCTGCTTATCAGACAACAGAGGAGCCGCTGTGTAAATGAAGAGGAAACACACACTCTTCCTCGGCTGTGTGATCACCACAAACACACTTTCATCAGCCAAACCTTTGATCCCACACACTTTAAGACGATCATCACCTCCTCAATACTTTATGATCGGCACACTGACGCTTGGAAGTCTTCAAGTTCTGCAGAGGAGGTGAAGAAGAGGAGGAGGAGGAGACGAGGAAGAAAGAAGAGGAGGAGACGAGGAAGGAGGTGACGAGGAAGAAAGAAGAGGAGGAGACGAGGAAGGAGGAGGAGGAGACGAGGAAGAAAGAAGAGGAGGAGGAGATGAGGAAAAAAAGAGAGGGGGAGGAGATGAGGAAGAAAGAAGAGGAGGAGATGAGGAGGAGGAGGAGAAGAAGAGGAGGCCTCCCGTCTTCACTGCGGCTTCAGACTAAACAGCTCTTCTTCACAGCTGCTGTTTCCTGTTCAACTGTGATTAGAGTCACCATCTGGTCAGAAATCCGTCTGACAGCAGGAGGAAGAGGATCCCCTGCAGCTCTTCACTCCTACAGACGGTCAGCTCACATACGTCATCATGTCCAATGTCCATCATCCATAAGACCTTCAGAAGGTTTCTCCTTCCAGCTCAACAGAAGAATCTCCTTCAGGTTGGAACTATTATAACAATATCTCTCTGCATGTAAGATGTTTCTAATAGAACGGCAGTCAAATATTGAATGTGTCAAAGATTCAGGTAGAAAACCTCTTAAATGAGGTGTGTGTGTGTGTGTGTGTGTGTGCGCATGTCTGTGTCCTCACCGTCTCACGGTCCAGTGGCTTGTTGACCTTGATGACCCCTCTAAGGGGGTCGATGAAGAACTGGTTGTCTTTGTCTCCACTGATGATGGAGTAGAGGATCGCTCCATTCAGCTGACTGTCAACGTCCTCGGCTAGCAGCTAGACACACACACACACACACACACACACACAGAGATGTGAAACTTTAATATGTGTTGATAACAAGCTTAATAACATGTTAAGGGGAGCAGCAGCCCATGAAACCATTGATCCACCAGCAATCCACCAGTAATCCACCAGTGATCTACCAATGATCCACCAGCGATTCACCAGTAATCCACCAGGGATCCACCAGCAATCCACCAGTGATCTACCAGTGATCCACCAGTGATCCACCAGTAATCCACCAGTGATCTACCAGTGATCCACTAGTGATATACCAGTAACCCACCAGTGATCTACCAGTGATCCACCAGTAATCCACCCGTGATCTACCAGTAACCCACCAGTGATCTACCAGTGATCCACCAGTAATCCACCCGTGATCTACCAGTAACCCACCAATGATCTACCAGGGATCCACCAGCAATCCACCAGTGATTCACCAGTAATCCACCATGGATCCACCAGTAATCCACCAGGGATCCACCAGTGATCTACCAGTGATCCACCAGTAATCCACCTGTGATCTACCAGCAACCCACCAGTGATCCACCAATGATCGACCAGGGATCCACCGGCAATCCACCAGTGATTCACCAGTAATCCACCAGGGATATACCAGTAACCCACCAGTGATCTACCAGTGATCCACCAGTGATCCACCAGTAATCCACCAGTGATCTACCAGTGATCCACTAGTGATATACCAGTAACCCACCAGTGATCTACCAGTGATCCACCAGTAATCCACCCGTGATCTACCAGTAACCCACCAGTGATCTACCAGTGATCCACCAGTAATCCACCCGTGATCTACCAGTAACCCACCAATGATCTACCAGTGATCCACCAGTAATCCACCTGTGATCTACCAGCAACCCACCAGTGATCCACCAATGATCGACCAGGGATCCACCGGCAATCCACCAGTGATTCACCAGTAATCCACCAGGGATACACCAGTAATCCACCAGGGATCCACCAGTGATCTGCCAGTGATCCACCAGTAATCCACCCGTGATCTACCAGTAAGTGGTCTACCAGTTACCCACCAGTGATGAACCAGTATCCGACCAGTGATCCACCAGTAATCCACCAGTGATCTACTAGGTTCCTGCTGACCGAATCCAGTTTGTTTCATGTCGGTTCTCAGTGTGATTTCTTTTCTTTCTTTTCTTTACTCAACAAAACCAACAACTTTACACGACTGTTACGTCCTCTTCCACCTCTGGGTGGTGTAGTTCTCCCTGTATGTATTTTCTGTTGGCTGCTCTAGTTCTCTGCCTCTCCCTAATGTGTTTCAGGTGTGGACCTTAATCATGGGGTGGAGCCACTACCTATAAGAGCAGGTCTCACTGCAGTGTTCGGGCTCTCACTCATCCCAGGGGTGCCTCCAAACCAACTGTTGCGCCTGCCATTTTCCTGCTTTTGTTGTGTTTTCACATTCTTGATTTCCTTTAAATTCCCTGTTTATATCATTTGGTAAATAAATACTCCCTAGACACGTGCTTCTTTTGACTTTGGTCATTGTTGTGTTGCAGTTAGGGTACCTGGTTGTAACAACTAAACAATGATAACAGCATATTCCTGCATTTTGATAGATCTGTAAATGAGTGATTGGACGGGTGAATGTTGGCTCCACCTACATCATCACCACCACCACCAAAAAAAAGCTTAAAGCAGGAAATCCCCCCTGATCCTGGACCCTGGAACCTACCTGGACTACAGACTCTCCGGTGGTAGCATCTTCTGACACCACTGAAGTGTAGAGATCATGGCCAAACATAGGAGCGTTGTCGTTGACATCCGTCAGGTTTATGTTGACGGTGGTGATGGCGCTCAGCGGCGGTGTGCCGCCATCACGAGCCTCCACTGTCAGGAAGTAGTCCCTGCAGGTCTCATAGTCCAGAGGCCGGGACACTAAAATGGCACCTGAGCAGGTGAGGAGAGGGAATATAAATAGAATTTAAATCAAAGGAGCATCCATTGTCTGAAAATATTGTATTGCGCTAATATCGTGATAATATCATATCGTGATGATATTGTATTGCGATTATATCGTGACAATATGGTATCGTGATACTACTGTATCGTAATAGTATCGTATCGTGATGATATCGTATGGTGATATTGTATCATGTTAATATTTTATCGTGATAATATTGCAGCTTGATGGGAACTGCACTCGACACTTTACATCACACATTTCATTGAATCAAATATAATGCTAAAGCCTCGCCGCTACGTAGACGTAATAAACGGTGGACGCTACAGAGAATGTGACTAAAACATCAGACGATCTCTGAGATTTCTTGCTATGACTCTCTCATGTGAGAAAGTGCACGAAGTGAAGGGGGTCACGGTTGAAGGAACAGCTGAGGGATGGGGAGGGGGCGTGGCTAGGGGCTAAAATCCTCTCTAAAACCTTGGAACGTGCCGCCTACAACCAACTGTCATCCTATCTCTCGCGGAACAACCTCCTAGACCCTAATCAATCTGGATTCAGGACTGCTCACTCCACTGAGACGGCCCTCCTCACAGTGACCGAGTCCCTGCGACACGCCAAAACATCATCCAACTCCTCCGTTCTCATTCTCCTTGACCTATCTGCTGCATTCGACACAGTCAACCACCAAATTCTCCTCTCCACTCTGGCTGAACTTGGCATATCCGACTCTTCTCTCACCTGGTTTACATCATACCTGACAAACCGCACCTTTCAGGTCACATGGAATGGCTCTATGTCCAAACCCTGCTCTCTGGACACGGGTGTCCCTCAAGGCTCAGTATTAGGACCTCTTCTGTTCTCACTATACGCCAGATCACTAGGTTCTGTTATCACATCGCATGGATTCTCCTACCATTGCTACGCAGATGACACCCAGCTGTTCCTCTCTTTTCCCCCGTCCTCTGACGTTCACATTGCAACTGGCATCTCGGACTGTCTGGCTGACATCTCTGTCCGGACAACTGCACATCACCTCAAGCTTAACCTGAACAAAACAGAACCGCAGGATTTGGACCTTCCTCACAAAGCATGCAACGCAGCTCTTGGTCCAAGCACTGGTCATCTCCCGCCTTGACTACTGCAACTCTCTCCTGGCCGGACTCCCGGCCTCTGCGATTAAACCATTGCAGCGTATCCAGAATGCTGCAGCACACCTTGTCTTCAATCTACCCAAATTCTCCCATGTGACCCCCCTCCTCCGTGACCTCCACTGGCTCCCTGTTGCAGCACGCATCCAATTCAAGACGATGACACTGGCCTTCAGGGCCATCAATAGAACGGCACCTGTCTACCTTCAAACACTGGTCAAACCTCATGCCCCGAAGCGAGCACTTCGCTCCTCTACTTCAGCTGGCCGGCTGGTACCACCATCGCTGAAATCAAACAAATGTCGCTCAGCAAAGTCCAGACTCTTCTCTGTTCTGGTCCTCAGTGGAGGAACGAACTCCCGACCAATGTCAGGACAGCAGAGTCATTTGCCATCTTCAGAAAAAGGCTCAAGACTCACCTGTTCAGACTTCACCTTGACTCTACATAGCATGACCCACTAACACCCTCCCTCGACACCCCCCCCCCCCCCAAAAAAAAAAAAAAATTACCTATAGCACTCTGATCTTAGCACTGTTGCTCTTGAAGTACTACTTTACTCAGATGAGGACCTAACACTTGTTCTACCTTTAGCTCTTACTTTATCGGCAATGATACGTCGTGGTTTCTTTGTTTCTGTTGCATTCTGCCCTGCCCCTCCCAGTGTGGGTGTGTCTCTCTCTCCCTCTCAGGCAGTGCTCCAGGGATTGGCGACAGGTGTGCAGGGGACACAGCTGCAACACATCACCTCATCACGCACCGGCTCAAAAACCCTGGTCTCCTCACTCATCGCTGCCAGAACTTTACAGTCTTCTCTGCGGTAACAGTCAGGCCTCAGCTATTTGTTCTCGTGCGCTCTTCAGAGTTTCTTTGTTACTCATTTTTGACCCCTGTTTTCCTCTGCCTCCAGTTCCTCTGCCCCTGCCTCCTTGTCGCCGTCCCTGGACCTGCCCTCCTCCCTGGACTACCCCTCCCTCTTCGGCTCCCCCCCAGGATTCCCTCCCCGCACCCCTGGACTCTCACCCCTCCCTGGATCTCCCCGGATCTCCCCTCCTCCCCATCGTCCCCCCCTTCTGTTTGGTCACAATAAAGCTGTTTAACGGCATTGTAGCTGGTCTGCCCTTGGTCCTTTTCTTCGCCGTAGGAATTCGTAACAGTTTCCTTCTTTTGACAAATGTACTTATTGTAAGTCGCTTTGGACAAAAGCGTCTGCTAAATGACCTAAATGTAAATGTAAATGTAGGGGCGTGACCAGGACACTCACCGGTCAGCGGATTGATGTGGAACTTCCCGTGCTCGTTGCCTGATCGGATGCTGTAGGAGATCTCGGCGTTGGTCCCGATGTCCTTGCTGGCAGCATAAACCCGCAGGACCTCAGTGCCCACTCCCACATCCTCCGGCACCGTCGCCAGCTGGTCGCGGCGCTCAAACACAGGCGGGTTGTCATTTATGTCCAGCACAGTGATGGTGACATTGACCAATGAGGAGAGGGGCAGCGGGGAACCCTGGTCAGAAGCGTGGACTGTTATCTGGTACGCCGGCTGGACCTCCCGGTCCAGAATGCGTTCCAGGATTACAATGCCTGAGGACTTATCAATAGAGAAGGAACCTCCCGCAGAGTCAGCCAGGGAGTAGACCACCATCCGGCCCAGACCTGCTGCAAAACAACAAGAGGAGAGTCAGGTCCACATGAGACCCTTAAAGGGCTAATAAACAGCAAACAAAGTCCTGCTGGATCATTTAATGCCGTGATCACAGTAGTAGTGGTGATAATACTCGCAGTAATCTGAGCAGTAATACTAGCAGGGGTATTCATACTAGTACTCATCACCTTCATCGGGATCGATGGCCTGGATGCGGGTCAGCAGGGCCTTGGTAGCCGTGTCTTCGTAGATGCTGGCCGTGTAGTGTGACAGCGTGAATGTGGGCGGGTTGTCGTTCACGTCGGTTACCGACAGCTGCACGTGGGCTCGACACCATCGCCCACCACCGTCAGTTGCCTGGGCAACAAGCTGGTAGTAGGGTGTCGTCTCGTGATCCAGGATCATCAATGACTTGAGCTCACCTGGACGGGGCAGAAACAGTGTGTTGCACTGTTGCATTATTTTAGTTGTGTCTTAGAAAGTATTGTTTTTACCCTAGAATGTTTAGTTTTATGTTATCTGGTATTTTAGTTATTTATGCACGTTTCTTTCATTTTCTGTTTTGCGCGTCAATTTCTGTTTCGCACGGATATTCGGTAATTGGGTAATTTGGGTGTTAGTTATGCAGATTGGCTGTAATTAGTTTGGATTGGTCACCTTTTAGTTGGTACGTCACCGGTAGAGAGATGTCAGGTCTAGTGTCGGTCATTTTTTCGACCAGTTACGCTACTGTGCTCCTTTTTTCGTGACATATCCTTTTGGAAACTATTGGAAACCTGTTGAATTTTGGATCATTGCAAACCTCATTTATCACCTTGGAAACAAATCAACTCTATCTTTTTCATGTTAAAGTGTGTATCCAGACCATACTAGCACCTTGTCTGAAACAAATCAACTCTATCTTTTCAGTACAGTTTTAGAAAGGCCATGACACGGCTACAATGGCGTTCCCAGTTCACATCCTGTCCCTCCAGACTGGTTCTGTTCCAGTTGTCATTCATGCAAACTCCGTGAAAAACAGGTGATGTTCCATTAGAAATGTTTTCAAAGCCAAACTGCATCCATACCGGTGTCAGGGTCCATGCTGAAGTCCTGGGATCCAGGACCATGTAAGGAGTACTGGATCCAGGCGCTGACGCCCACATCTGCATCCGTGGCCCCAACGGCCAGCAGCACGCTGCTGACGGGGAGGTCCTCGGGGACGGAGGCCGAATACACCGCCTGCAGACACACAGCAGGGAAATGCCTCCTTAGCCATCGCCATGGTTACACCTGTCATTAAAAGAGGCTGTTTCATTCCTCACCTGGTCACACATGGGACTGTTGTCATTGGTGTCCATCACCGTCACCTCCACCATTGCCTGGGAAACAAAGAGTCCGTCGCTAGCGGTGACGTTGATGATGTAGAGATTGCGTTCTTCCCGGTCCAGCGGCCACTTCACATACATCTTCCATTCGCCCTGAACCAGACCGAGAGCGAAGACACCGCGATGGTTCCCACCTGGACACACAAGACAGAGTCCAGTCGTGTGACTCTCGACCACTACTGTTGTCCAACACCAAAACTGTGACTTTGCTACAATACCCTGCCTGAATATGTTGATATCGACACTGAAACAATACCACGGCAAAAATCAAAAACATCAGGAAAAGAAACGGAATAATAGTTGAACATGGAACAAAAAATTTGTTTTCCTACTAATCAAAAATGTAAAAAGGTATTCATCAAAATGCAAATACTTTACAGCAGTCTGATCTATATTTGACTTCATGTGATTTCTTTCATAGTTAGCTTCATATTTACAAACAGATTTCACATTAAACAGCATTTATTGAGAATTTTCTAGAAAACAGCGCCCATCAGTAAGCTCAGGTGGAGAGTGGTACTGCAGCAGGGAGACAGAGAGGGTTCCAGAACAAAAACACACTAAATGATAACAAATACAGATGAAGTTCTGTGAGAAGTTGATGAGGGAAAGCTGCTAAAATCAGGAATACCCCACAGTGACTCATACTTAAAGTACCGCTGCTAATAAAGCTGTATTTAAGAACCCAGTATCGCAATACTTTTCAAGTGTCATTAATAATCATTCATTAGTCATCGTTAGCTCCTCTGCTAATGGCAATTACCGTAACTAATGTTACTAACAGCAGATCCACACTCCACACAGGTTACTGGTACTCACCAGTGATGTGGTAGCTGACTTGACGGTTAACGGCAGAGCTGTCATCATCTCTGGTGTTCAGCACCGCCACCACCTGGCCTGGGGGGTCGCTCTCCTGAACTGAACCAAAGTAGTGTTGCTCCAGGAATCTGGGGGGGTTGTCATTGATGTCTGAAACCGCTACGGTCACTGTGGTGGTACTGGACAGACACAAGGTCTCCCCGAAGTCCGAGGCCACCACTGTAAATATGTAGGATGGGTTGGTCTCATGGTCCAGGTCCTTGTGTGTGAAGATCCAGCCTGTGTTGCTGTCAATGTTAAAGGTGTCAACCAATGAATCCCCTTCTGACTGGATTAATGTCCCCAGACTGTATGTAACCTGACCATTGGCACCTGAGTCTGGATCTAGTGCTTGAACTTGAAGGATTCTGGTTCCAACTGACATTCCCTCCATAACTGTGGCCTCATAGGAGCTGGCCTCAAATGCTGGTTTGTTGTCATTTAGATCTAACACTTTGACTTCAATATCAACAGAAGTCACAGAGTCCAGCTTGGCCTGTTGAACAGTGGCAGAGACTTTGAAATGGTATCCTTTAATCACCTCGTGGTCCAAAGGCTTATCAATCTTGATCACACCGGTATCCTTCTCCACCACAAAGGCGGCGTCTTGGTTGTTTTCTCCAGACTCTCCGTTGACCAGGGAAAAAGTAGCTGGGAACGAGGCATACCTAGAAGGAGTGTTGAGGCGCACCGTCCCTATGGCTGAACCTATGGGGGTGTCTTCTGGCATGTTGAATAAGTACTGGTGTTGGCTGAAGGAAGGAATGAAAGCGTCTGGAGAGAGAACATGGATGTAGACAGACACCAGAGAGTGCCGGACTGGACTTCCTCCATCCACAGCCTTCACAAAAAAAGATAACACAGAGTTCCTTAAGTGGCTGAAGCTGCCTTTAGTCACCATCCATCCATTGTCTGGGTCTATCTCCAAGATGTCCACCACAGGGACATGTGCCTCGCTGTAAAGTGAATACGTCACTTTGGCGTTCTTACCATCATCAGGATCATAAGCCTGAATCTGCGTTACCAAAAAACCTTTAGTCACATCAGATTTGACCGAAGCTCGGTACTCTGTGGCACGGAAACGAGGTGCGTTATCATTATCATCCAACAGAGTGACTTGTACTGTACAGTAAGAGACATGTCCACCTGAGTCCTGGGCTGCCACGGCCAAAACAATGTCCTTATTGGCCGGGTCCTCACGATCAAGCTTCTCTACGGTGCTGATCTGACCATTTGCATCAATGCTAAATTGGTCCTTGACCACATCATTAACAAAGGAATAAATGACGTGACCCAAAAGTCTAGGATCTGCATCTGTTGCCTTCACCTGAAAAAAAAAACAAACAAACATGATCATTTTATAATTACAGTACTTAAATGATCAATGTTTATTCATCAAAATAATTACAATAGCATTTACTTGTATAACTTTGGTTCCCATAGCAGCGTTCTCTCTCAGCTCGGCCTCATACACATTCTGTCCAAACACCGGACTGAACAGGTTTGCCCCCAGCACCTTCACATGGACCTGGGCAGTGCTGGTGAACACCCCATCAGACACTGACACATTGAGGCTGTAGGCAGGCTCCATTCTTTGCTTACGGTGACCGGACAATGTGATGATTCCTGTCTTTTTGTCCATCACAAAGTTCATTCTTTCATTTCCTGACAAAATGCTGTATTCCAACATGTCAAAATCTGAGCTGTCGGCATCTGAGGCCTGGACGCAGGTAACAAAATTACCCCTGGGTGCTAACTCATTCACGTAGGCCTCGTAGAGGAGCTGGTTGAAAACTGGTGGATTGTCGTTCATGTCATTCACCACAACTATGACTGATACTTCACTACTCAACGGTGGGAAGCCATTATCGGTGGCCCTGACGATGAAGTCATACTTCTGGACTAGTTCATGGTCCAGCATACGGGCTGTAAGGATTAACCCACTGCTACTATCAATGTGGAAGTAGTCGGTGCTGTTGTGCACATCTGAGAAGATCTGGTAGCGGACAGCGTTGTTCTTCTCTGAGTCTTGGTCAGTGGCAATAACCTGAAGTGCTGGAGTTCCAATCATGACTGTTTTCAGACAAAACTAACTTGTAGGCCATTTTCTGAAATATCGGCGGGTTATCGTTTACATCCTGGACAAGCACTTCTACATCAACTTCTGCACGGGCGCTGGTCAGATAGTCTGTGGCTCTGATGGTCAGATGGTAAGACGCCGCTGCTTCATAGTCCAACGAGTGGATGACACTTATGACTCCAGTGTCAAAACCAATGTCAAACTGAAGGGACGGGTCTCCGTCAACAATAGTGTAGATGATGTTTTGACCTTCAGGACTAGTGGCGTTGATGCCAAGGATAGGTGTGTGCACCACCACGTCCTCATTCACAGACACAGAATAAAATGGTTTGTCAAAGACGGGCATGGCCTTATTGACAACTGTGATGGGGAACTCTATCGTAGATGAGAGTTGTGGATAACCACCATCTCTGGCATAGATCACCATCTGGTACTCCATGTTGGATAAATCAGACTCAAAAGCCCTCTTCAGGCTGAGACCACCCGTCTGCTTGCTGATCTCAAAGTGACCATGGTCATCCTTGAGATAGTAAGACACCTCTCCATTAATTCCTTTGTCACCATCTACTGCCATGACCCTGAAGATGTGCGACCCTGGCTCTGCTTCGACTTGAACAGCTGCATAGTAAGGAAGCCCAACAAACACAGGGGCATTATCATTAATGTCCTCGACTTGGACTCGAACCATGACTCTGGCCACATGCAGACGGTCGTGCTCCCTCCTTGCCTCCACAACCAGTTCATAGAACTCATGCTCTTCACGGTCAAACGGGATTCCCGTGGTCTGAATCACACCAGAAGTTGGACGGATTCTGAAGCTTGTGCCGGCATTCAACAAGGTGTACTTAAGTGGTTCATTGAGACGGTTTCCCACAGCGTTGACCACAGCCACTTTGGTGATATTTGATACATTCTCTTGAATGGATGAAGAGTAAAGGCTGTGAGTGAAGCTGAGACCAGATTCCAGAGCTTCTCGGACAAGAATGGTCACCAAAGCTGCGCTGGAGAACTTCCCATCTGAGACTTTGACACTGAAGCGGAAACGTTCTTTGGAGAAGTTATTATGTTTGACAGTGATGATTCCACTGGAAGGTTTGATGGCAAAGTAGTCCAGTACTCCATCAGTTAGAGAGTAGGTGAGTTCTGTAGGGATGTCTTGGTCCGGATCTATGGCTGAAACCTGCAAAGCTTCTACTCCCACGTAGGTGGGGAGCAGCAGAACTGTTTCATAGGCATTGTGGGTGAAGCGAGGGGGCGAATCATTTGTGTCAATCACTTGTATCGTGACCTCTGTTGGACTGTCTGCTGTCAATTGTGGCCTGCCGTTGTCCCTTACATGAACATGGAAGTGGAAGGTGGCAAATGTCTCATGGTCTAAATTAGCGATGGTTCTGATGGAGCCAGTCCCAGAGTCCACTGTGAAAAACATCTTTGCAGTGTCCTCAACAATCTGGTAGACCAACAGAGCATTTTGGTTGCGGTCGGCATCAGTGGCCTTGATCACCAGAGGCGAGTCATCTGAATTCAGGACCACGCTGTTGATTGGTGCTGCCTCGCTGATGCTGCCATGATAGTGAAGCTGCTGGAACACTGGGGGGTTATCATTCACATCCACCACCTGGACTAGCAGAGTAGCATTCGAGGACATGCCAGCCATGTTGGTAGCCTGGACTATCAGGGTGTAAGACGCTGTAGTCTCAAAGTCTAAAGACTTCTGCGTAGAAATCACTCCGCTGTACTGATTTATCTGAAACACATGATGTGTGTTGCCCTGTCTAATGTCATACGTCAGGGTGGACTGGCTGACGGCAACCACGGTGGTGACGGATGTCCCGACCATGGCGTTCTCTGTGATCTCAGCCTGGAATTCAGGCTGAGGAAACTTTGGGCTGGCGTTGTCAGAGAGTGTCACAGCAATCCGTACTATGGTGGTGGTGGACAGAGGAGGAGTGCCGCTGTCGGTGACTCTGATGGTGAGAACATAGTGGCCTATGTTGGACAAGTCCAGATCACGTGCTACAGTGATGATTCCCAAGACTGGTTCGATATGGAATGCATTGCCAGTGTTCCCTGTTAGAAAAAAGCAACAAAACAAAGATGATGTTGTCTTGTTTTCAGGGTAATTATAAAGAATTATACAAATGATAAATTATGTCAGAGGTGCCGACCTGCTTCGATTGAGTAGTGCAGCTCAGCATTGACGCCTTTATCTTTGTCCAGGGCCGTCACCTGGACCACCGCCGATCCCACTGCGGCCGACTCGTAGACCAAGCCTTCATATAGTGCACTGGTGAAGATTGGTACGTGGTCATTTATATCCTCCACTTCTATGAGCACACGAGCCAGGTTCTTCCTGTACGGGAACTCTTTGTCCTTCACCTGTGGAAAAAAATCTGATCAATAATGTATTTCAACTAGAGTTTGATTCTGATACCAGTATCGGAAATGCCTCACACACGCATTTAAACCTGTTCACACGCCACATCTAGTATTTCTCACGCAGACAAATTACTGGGATAATTTAAAAAAAATGTTCTCTTATTTTACGAAAAAAGTTCACCGAAATGTGTTTCTGAAAACATTTTATGCGAGAAATAAGCTGTGCAGTTGCTGAATCTGTCTTTATTTTAGATCGACAACGGTCAGTTTAAACGATTTTCGAGAGCTTGCGGGAGGCGGCGCCCCATCTCTCGAAACTTGCCGCAACGCGAAGGCATTGCACGGCTACTTACATAGACAATGAATGGGAAGCATGGATATAACGGTTCCTGTGGACACGTACCTTCAGCCAAAATCTCACGCTGAACTAAGTTAAAAACTTGAGAGCCATATATGCCAACATATGCAAAGACTGGCATGAGTGTTGCAAATTTGCACAACTTTTTTATACTGTTCATTTATACTGTTCTATTTAAAAAATAAATGGCTTCCATTTGCTGTATTCATTCATGTTTTACCATAGGGTTTAACCTGAGCCAGGCCTTACCACAATGATAATCATATCACAGTCATGCAGGCGCAGTATGTTCTTTTTCTTTTTTCTTTTTTCTAAACACACTGGTATCGGTATCAGTACTCTGTATCGGCAGATACCTACAGCACGAGTATGGGAATCGGTATCGGGAGGGGAAAATTGGTATCGGAACATCTCAAATTTCAACTCATCCAGTCACTTTCCCTTTGACTCAGTTTTAACATCCCCCGCTCCTCTTCTTTCCTCTCTCTCTCTGTAGTGAATACAGGAACTTTTGGGGGCTGCGTAAACCTCAGCGCTCACAAAGAGAAACACAATTTATCATCAACTCTTTCTGTTGCCACAGGTATTTCCTGAAATCTCCCATTAGCAGATTCCTCAGTATGAAAGGATCCTCTTCACTCCTCTCATGACATGAAAAATCTGCTTTGCTGCTTGGTAATTTTCTTAAATGATGAGTGCAGGTACAAGGAGAGATTGCTTTCGGCCCTCCTGCTACTCTAACTATGAAACACACAAGGACGTGGAAACGATTTCCTCCAGTAAAGCTTCACCTTTCCAAGGACTCGTCTCGTTGTGATGACTCAAGGCTGATAACCAAAGAGTAAAGAGAGATTTAAACTGTGCTCCTTTAAGTCTGCGTTTACCATTTGACCAGTGCTGACTAACTTGATGAGACCGTTTGAATGCTTTTCTGTTTTTAGAAAAGTAACAGCAAAGTGTCGGCCTTTGTATAAAACCTACAGAGTAAAATCTCTGTAGCTTCTAAAACGAATCACCAGGACTACTACAGTGCCTTAGACCTGGGCGAGTAAGGTCTACAGGTCTACCTTACAGCTGTGGCTCTTAACTGTCTGGAAACCGTCAGGATGAGTGAAAAGGAGACTATAGGAGACTAAAGGAGTGAATTCTTTTAAGACAACAGTGCAGACCATACTGGCCCCCTCAGACCCTCCAAAAGGTCCCAGTAGACTCACAATGACAGTGAGGATGTGCTGGGCGCAGGCCTCATGGTCCAGCCTCTGAGCTGTGTACAGAGTTCCCAGCGTTGGGTGGATGCGGAACAGCCGCATGCTGCTGGAGTCTATGGAGCTCTGCAGGGCGTAGGTCAACCGGTGATGCTCATCCCGGTCCGAAGCCAGAACCTGGACCACCTCGGTGTCTGGGGGCGTGTCTTCAGAAATAGTGACATCGTAGGTTGGTTGTGAGAAGACGGGAGCGTTGTCGTTGTTGTCCACAACGGTGATGTGAACCTGGAATGTGAAGGTGTGAAGGAAGCGTAGATTTATATTATATATGTATATTTATATATATAGTAGATTTATATTATATATATATATATATATATATAGACACACACATCGTCTCAAGTCATTGTCTCTCTACTGTTGATATGAGAGACAACAAACAGACATCAAGGTGGAAAAAATGAAGGTGTTAACCACTGAGCTGACGTCACCGTCGCCAAGGAAACCAACCAATCAGAACAGCAGCCGGACTCCGTGGGGAGGAAAGCTTAGTGCTGGTTTAGTGCTGGTTCCTATCCAGACCCAGACATCCAGAGAAGCAGAGACCCGAGCCGAGCTGAAGTGAACCGAGCTGAACTCTGGCGGGCGAGGAGTCTAAATTTAAACTCTGCTACAGCCGCCGGCCTTCTGTTGCTCCACTGAGAAGACGTTCCCTGGCGGCGTGACGCCATGCTGACTCGCCATCTGGGAGCCTCATCATCATTTTACAGGTGTGTATGTGTGTGAGAGACACTATGAACAAAAATATCACTAGTATGTGGAGAACCTTTTCTGTTGAAAGTAAACAGTAAGTAAAGCAGGTAACGCCATGAGGGGAGGTTTAGCTCAGGAGGTAGAGCGGGTTGGCTGGTAACCGCAAGATTGCCGGTTCGATCCCCGGCTCCTCCTAGCTGAGTGCCTGGTGTCCCTGAGCAAGACACCTCACCCCAATTGCTCCTGACGAGCTGGCTGTCGCCCTGCGTGGTTGACTCCGCCGTCGGTGTGTGAATGTGTGAGTGAATGGGTGAATGTCAGTCATTGCTGTACAGCGCTTTGGAGAAAAGCACTATATAAATGAGGCCATTTACCATTTGCCATGACCAAAGACGCACTATGCAGTGTTGTCTGTGTTGCGGTACCTGTGTTTATGCAGTTGTAGGTGATGCGGTACCCGTGCGTATGCAGTGTTGTAGGTCATGCGGTGCCCGTGTGTATGCAGTGTTGTAGGTAATGCGGTACCCGTGCGTATGCAGTGTTCTCGGTGTGCCGTACCCGTGCGTATGCAGGGTTGTAGGTGTTGCGGTACCCGTGCGTATGCAGGGTTGTCGGTGTTGCGGTACCCGTGCGTATGCAGTGTTGTCGGTGTTGCGGTACCCGTGTGTATGCAGTGTTGTCGGTGTTGCGGTGCCCGTGCGTATGCAGTGTTGTCGGTGTTGCTATGCAGTGTTGTCGGTGTTGCGGTGCCCGTGTGTATGCAGTGTTGTCGGTGATGCGGTGCCCGTGAGTATGCAGTGTTGTCGGTGATGCGGTGCCCGTGCGTATGCAGTGTTGTCGGTGTTGCGGTGCCCGTGCGTATGCAGTGTTGTCGGTGTTGCGGTGCCCGTGCGTATGCAGTGTTGTCGGTGTTGCGGTGCCCGTGTGTATGCAGTGTTGTCGGTGTTGCGGTGCCCGTGCGTATGCAGTGTTGTCGGTGTTGCTATGCAGTGTTGTCGGTGTTGCGGTGCCCGTGTGTATGCAGTGTTGTCGGTGATGCGGTGCCCGTGAGTATGCAGTGTTGTCGGTGATGCGGTGCCCGTGCGTATGCAGTGTTGTCGGTGTTGCGGTGCCCGTGCGTATGCAGTGTTGTCGGTGTTGCGGTGCCCGTGCGTATGCAGTGTTGTCGGTGTTGCGGTGCCCGTGCGTATGCAGTGTTGTCGGTGTTGCGGTGCCCGTGCGTATGCAGTGTTGTCGGTGTTGCGGTGCCCGTGCTTATGCAGTGTTGTCGGTGTTGCGGTGCCCGTGCGTATGCAGTGTTGTCGGTGTTGCGGTGCCCGTGCGTATGCAGTGTTGTAGGTGATGCGGTACCCGTGCGTATGCAGTGTTGTAGGTGATGCGGTACCTGTGTGTATGCAGTGTTGGTTCCGTCTGTGGCCTGCACCGTCAGGTTGTAGGAGGTGCGCTGCTCAGCATCCAGAGGCCGGGCGATGACGAGGGTCCCCACAGTCCTCTCCACGTCAAACAGACTGTCGCTGTTCCCACCTGCTCCACCGGAAGAAGGTCACACAGATTCAACAATCAGAAAGAAAAACACTGAACACACACTAGCCACACACACACACACAGACCAGTGGTTTTCATTCATGTGCTGACTGTCCCAACAGTTCATTAAATATGAACAGTGAGTTTGGCAGAGACCGAACAGCACATAACTGGAGACCACCACGACACAGTGGTCATTGATATTCCTTAGAGTGTGTGATGGTAGAGATGAGGGGGGCTGCTGACCCCCCCAACACACACACACAGTCACACACACTCTTGCATACTGACAGTCCGACATCACAGCAACACAATGAAGCGTGAACAGCAGCCGTGCAAGCTGAATGAACAACAAAGCCTGTGTGTCTGCTGAACAGATCTAAACAGACGTGTTGGATCAGGTTCTGGTGCGGGTTTTGGACTCGGTGTCCAGTAGAGACAGAATCTGCCATCTATATGTCTGACTGGACATCTATATTTGGCCTGCTCTCCTGAAATCCACCTTCTCATTACACTCAACCACTCTGTGAGGTACGTATGAAGTCCACGTATGAAGTCCATGTGTGAAGGTCCACATATGAATTCCATGTGATAAGTCCACGTGTGAAGTCCACGTATGAAGTCCATGTGATAAGTCCACGTATGAAGTCTACATATTAAGTGCATGTATGACGTCCACGTGTGAAGTCCATGTGATAAGTCCACGTATGAAGTCCACAAGTGAAGTCCATGTGATAAGTCCACGTATGAAGTCTACATATTAAGTGCATGTAGGACGTCCACGTGTGAAGTCCACGTATGAAGTCCACGTATAAAGTCCAAATATTAAGTCCATGTGTGAAGTCCACGTATGAAGTCCACATATTAAGTCCACGTGTGAAGTCCACGTATAAAGTCCACTAAGTCCACGTGTGAAGTCCACGTATAAAGTCCACATATTAAGTCCACGTGTGAAGTCCACATATGAAGTCCACATATGAAGTCCACGTATAAAGTCCACATATTAAGTCCACGTGTGAAGTCCACATATGAAGTCCACATATGAAGTCCACGTATAAAGTCCACATATTAAGTCCACGTGTGAAGCCCACATATTAAGTCCACGTGTGAAGTCCACATATAAAGTCCACATATTAAGTCCACGTATAAAGTCCACATATTAAGTCCATGTGTGAAGTCCACGTATGAAGTCCACATATGAAGTCCACGTATAAAGTCCACATATTAAGTCCACGTGTGAAGTCCACGTATAAAGTCCACATATTAAGTCCACGTGTGAAGTCCACGTGTGAAGTCCACGTATAAAGTCCACACATTAAGTCAACGTGTGAAGTCCACGTATGAAGTCCACGTATGAAGTCCATGTATAAAGTCCACATTAAGTCCACGTGTGAAGTCCACGTATAAAGTCCACATATTAAGTCTATGTGTGAAGTCCACTTGTCGTTGTGATGGCAGCAGATTAAATGGTTGTGATACCTTTTCACAAAACCAGCCAAGTAACCACAGGGAGACGAGGACAAGGACAGGAAGTAGAGAGATAAGACAGGAAGTGGAGAGATAAGACAGGAAGTGGAGGTTGTAAGAGATACCTTCTGAGGAACAGTTCCTGCCACAAGAAGTCTGCAGAATAAAGAAGGTCTCACGGAAAGACCTGGAACCTTCCAGGTCAGAAGCATTGAGGAGAGAGAGGAGAGACATGGTGAGACAGCAGGACACACAGACAGGCAGAGGAGGGACACAGTAAGACAGCAGGACACACAGACAGGCAGAGAAGAGACACAGTGAGACAGCAGGACACACAGACAGGCAGAGGAGAGACACGGTGAGACAGCAGCAGAGCACACAGACAGGTAGAGGAGAGACACAGTGAGACAGTAGGACACAGACAGGCAGAGAAGAGACACAGTGAGACAGCAGGACACACAGACAGGCAAAGGAGAGACACGGTGAGACAGCAGGACACACAGACAGGCAAAGGAGAGACACGGTGAGACAGCAGGACACACAGACAGGCAGAGGAGGGACACAGTAAGACAGCAGGACACACAGACAGGCAGAGAAGAGACACAGTGAGACAGCAGGACACACAGACAGGCAGAGGAGAGACACGGTGAGACAGCAGCAGAGCACACAGACAGGTAGAGGAGAGACACAGTGAGACAGTAGGACACAGACAGGCAGAGAAGAGACACAGTGAGACAGCAGGACACACAGACAGGCAAAGGAGAGACACGGTGAGACAGCAGGACACACAGACAGGCAGAGGAGGGACACAGTGAGACAGCAGGACACACAGACAGGCAAAGGAGAGACACGGTGAGACAGCAGGACACACAGACAGGCAAAGGAGAGACACGGTGAGACAGCAGGACACACAGACAGGCAGAGGAGAGACACAGTGAGACAGCAGGACACACAGACAGGCAGAGGAGAGACACAGTGAGACAGCAGGACACACAGACAGGCAGAGGAGAGACACAGTGAGACAGCAGGACACACAGACAGGCAGAGGAGAGACACAGTGAGACAGCAGGACACACAGACAGGCAGAGGAGAGACACAGTGAGACAGCAGGACACACAGACAGGCAGAGGAGAGACACAGTGAGACAGCAGGACACACAGACAGGCAGAGGAGAGACACAGTGAGACAGCAGGACACACAGACAGGCAAAGGAGAGACACAGTGAGACAGCAGGACACACAGACAGGCAGAGGAGAGACACAGTGAGACAGCAGGACACACAGACAGGCAGAGGAGAGACACAGTGAGACAGCAGGACACACAGACAGGCAGAGGAGAGACACAGTGAGACAGCAGGACACACAGACAGGCAGAGGAGAGACACAGTGAGACAGCAGGACACACAGACAGGCAGAGGAGAGACACAGTGAGACAGCAGGACACACAGACAGGCAGAGGAGAGACACAGTGAGACAGCAGGACACACAGACAGGCAGAGGAGAGACACAGTGAGACAGGGGTCTGGGTCCAAAGCTGTTTATATTATACATAAATGATATATGTAAAGTGTCAGATGCTCTGAAATTTATAGTATTTGCGGATGACACAAATATTTTCTGCTCGGGGAGTGACTTGAACCAACTTGTGGAAACAGTAAATCAGGAAATGGCCAAACTTCAAGTGTGGTTTAATATAAATAAATTATCACTAAATCTTGGAAAAACTAAATACATGCTATATGGGCTGCAACAGTCCCAAAATTCAAGTAAACGGAGTTAATATTGAGAGGGTCCGTGAGAATAAGGTACTGGGAGTGATTATCGATGACATGTTAAGTTGGAAGCCACACATAGCACAATTAAAAAGGAAGTTGGCCAGGAGTGTGTCCATACTTTGGAAAGTACAAAAAATACTAAATCAAAAAGCACTTCATCTGTTATACTGCACACTAGTCTCTCCGCACCTGCAATACTGTGCAGAGGTGTGGGGACACACAGCCCTTGTTAATTCTCCAAAAAAGAGCCCTGAGAATCTTACACTATGCCAACTACAGGGCACACACAAGTTATCAGTTATTTATTGAATCAAGAATACTCAAACTATATGATTTAATAAACTATCGCACAGTACAAATGATGAAGCATCAAACAGAACTCTCCTCCAGAACCTGCAAAAATTCTTCATACACAGAGAGAGACACAATCTCAGAGGGGACATGATTTTCAGGCAAAGGAAGGTAGGAACTATGTTAAAATCCTTTTCCTTATCGGTCACAGGTGTTAGACAATGGAATGTGTTAGAAGAAGAAGTAAAAAAAACAGCAACACTAAGTGGCTTTAAGAAAAAGTATGTAAATTCAACTGTTGACCGGTACAGATTACTGCATGTGAGTTGATAAAGGTCTGAGGCACGAATCAGCAGACATGGTGTTGTGATGGGAGCATAACTAATAAACATTCTGTACCCAAACAATAAGTTAATAATAACTACACTGGACTTTTTTGTTCTCTATCGATTGGACCCCCTTCAGACTTTGTTACATGATGAGACTGCTGCTCACTCGTGATGAACAAATATGGACACGTGTGCAGACACACACGTAATCTGTATGCACTGGACTTCAGCTCTTTGAACCACCTACTGCTGTAACATGTTATGTCAAATGTCACAAGGAAAAGAAAATGTTATGTCAAGTGGAAAATGCAAAAGATAAGAAAAGACTATGGATGTAGATTTTATCCTGTGGGTAATGGGGGCGGGACTAGATAAGCCTTGGCTTCTCCCGCTTTCCCTTTCGGCCATGTGTATTTTACTATGTGAACAAAGATGTGTGAGGATGATTTAACGGACATGCCCGAAATAAACAAATAAATAAATAAAGACAGCAGGACACACAGACAGGCAAAGGAGAGACATGGTGAGACAGCAGGACACACAGACAGACCGATGAGGACAGACAGAGGAGGACAGGCAGATGAGGACAGACAGAGGAGGACAGACAGAGGAGGTCAGACAGAGGAGGACAGACAGATCAGGACAGACAGAGGAGGACAGACAGATGAGGACAGACAGATGAGGACAGACAGAGGAGGACAGACAGATGAGGACAGAGCAGCTTCTGATGAGCTGAACATCCATCACATGATTGGTATCTGACATTTAAAATAAATATTGAGACATCGGAGGAGGAAAAGTCTGGTTAGAGGGCCATCTAGAGGACGAGGGACACAAGTGATGGGGGGGGGGGGGGGATCAGACATCTCATGTGTTCTCTTCAAAGACAAGCAGGACATTTATTTTGTTGTCATAGTAAGTAAACATGGATGCTCAAATCTGTTCTAAGTAAAGTTGACTTCCAGACGTTGATATAGTATGTATTTTATACAATAATATCAATGTTTCATTACTAAGATGAATTCAAAACAACAGCAGCTGTTTCTTCTGCCTGAGTTATTAAAACATCATGGTCATGTGACATTATGGTCATGTGACTGAACGGACACGTGATGAACGGCAGCAGGAGCAGCTCACCGCCACTAAAAAATATTCTTCTTATTATTATTATTCTGAAACTTTGTTTCCGTGACAACATAGAAATATTAACTATTCTCTCAGAACTGAAGAATGATACTAGACCACTATCAAGGGCTAAGCCCGGCCCCTTCCTGTGTCCCCCATGGGACCCTATTTCAGAATATGTAGATATTCAACGGATATTCAATTGTTTGAATGGTTCCACGTTTCACATGAGTCAGGACAGAGACAACACAAGGACAGATGGATGGTGCATTGTGGGAGCTGCAGTCCTGGAGCCACAGTGAATGCATGCACAGCTTTAAGACCTAAAGGAGCTATTAAAGCACGTTAACCAGCATCATTCAAGTCTGAGCTGAGAGCGCCGCCGTGATGTCATATTCTGATGTCATCATCTGATGTCATAATCTGTGAGGGATTTAAGAGCTCCACGATGGGAATGAGAAAGCTCTTAAAGGTCTCGGGAAGACCACAGACCTGACACCTGTCACCATGGTGACGGGGGTGGGCTGAGCATAACAGATCATGCAGCAAGGCCACAGTATCTGAGCTGCACCTCACACACACCAACACACAGCCGACCTGACGGACCAGAGGCGGAGATTACCAGTGATGTCAAACCACAAGGGGGCAGAGCTCTGCTGCAAGGAGACCACACCCACGATCTCCGACACCTTGTCATTCTCCATGACGGTGAAATTATAGAAGGGCTCATCGAAGAGCAGGGGGAGGGGGGCAGGGGGAGGGCGGCGGATCCACTCGATGTGGAGCCGGGCAGTGGACGACTTCTGAGGACGGCCGTTGTCCGTCGCTTTGATCTGAGGACACAGAGGACGACTTTACGGCTCCATGGAAACACTGTGCACTAATAATTCAATACAGAAATGACATGTATGAATAATTGGAAAATGTTAATGATGTCATTCATTCAGTGGTGTAACCATAGCAACAGAAGGCTTGCGTACTGTCAGGATGTCGTAGCTCCCGGCGGCGAAGGCCTTGCGTGAAGACACGACGGCGGTCTTGGGGTCGATGAAGAACTTCCCGTCCTCGTTGCCGTCAACGACGCTGTAGGACAGGTCGCTGTTGGGCCCTTCATCAAGATCGTAGGCAAACACCCGGTAGATGGGCTCGCCCTTCTTCCTGCGCTCCCTCTCGGGGAGCTTCACCTGGTACACCTTCTCAGGAAACGTGGGCTTGTTGTCGTTTTCATCCAGGACCTGAACCATCACCCACACAGTACTCTGTCTGGGACTGGGACCGCCATCGGACACCAAAACCTGCAGGGACAGAGAGAGGATCAGTACCGAGAGATCTGACCTGAAAGGATCTGACCTGAAAGAAAAGGATGTGGACGTCTGACCATCAGGAGGCCGACAGGAGGTCCAACATGGCGTCCTGAAATGTACACACATCTGTCTGATTACAGAGCCAACACGTGGAAATTATTTATATGTTTTATATTTGAATTTTATGTCAGGCAGTGATCGCCGACAGTTCTGGTCTCTGCGGTCTTTGGTTTGGACCTTTCAATTGCTGTGTCATGACCTTAAGGGGACTCACAAGAGGTTTAGGACCTGAGTCCATGTAGGACCTATTTCTGAGCGCCAACGTCATTTTTTATCCGTTCACGAGGAGAGAACATCACTAATCTGATGACTGAAGGGTTCTGGGTTTGACTTCTGCACAATGATGAATGTGACCAGTGTGAGGCGGAGCCAGCCAGTCAGAGGCTTTTATTCTTCCTTCTACATTGACATTCATTCTGACAAAAGAGCAGAGCTTCATTTAACAACAGCATACCATAATCCCAGGATCCCATAATCCCAGGTCTCCCATAATCCCAGGGTCCAATTATCCCAGGTATCCCACAATCCCAGGGTCCAATAATCCCAGGATGCCATAAACCCAGGTATCCCACAATCCCAGGGTCCCATAATTCCAGGTATCCCAAAATCCCAGGGTCCCATAATCCCAGGTATCCCACAATCCCAGGTATCCCATAATCCCAGGGTCCAATAATCCCAGGATGCCATAAACCCAGGTATCCCACAATCCCAGGGTCCCATAATTCCAGGTATCCCACAATCCCAGGGTCCCACAATCCCAGGTATCCCACAATCCCAGGTATCCCATAATCCCAGGGTCCAATAATCCTAGGATGCCATAAACCCAGGTATCCCACAATCCCAGGGTCCCATAATCCCAGGACCCTATAATCCCAGGAGCTGTTTTCTCTTCATATTTAACTGCCAAACTTTTCATCTCCTGACTTTTCTCACTTAAAACCTATTTGCTTATTGAGTTACATGAAAATACTGTCACCAGCCAATAAAAATGGAGTTCTTAATTTGTAATAAATTGATTTATGAATCAGACTTGATGATGAGTGTGTCCTCACCTCTAAAACATGTTCTGTTTGTTGTTCACGGTCCAGTTTCCTGGAAGTCGTAGAGATCAGACCTGAGCCAGGAAACAGCAGAACAATTAGAAAGGAGGCACAAACACACACACACACACACACACACGCACACACACACACACACACACACACACACAGACACACACACTGGACTCCTCAAATGACACACCAGCCATCAGAGTTGATCGGTAGAGAGGTGAGTAGCGGATGTGAGAGCGTATTTAACTCATTATCTGTATTTTATATATTCATTTTTATTTTTAACTCTCTCGCTTTGTCTTTCCTCCTGGGGACACTGAGCCGTCAATCATGTGATCACATGACAAAACAAAAGGTTACATAATAATTTAACAGACCAAAACATACATTAAAACACAAATCAATGCTCAAAGAATCAATGTTGGAAATGCAGAGAGAAGAAGAAGAAGAAGAAGAAGAAGAAGAAGAAGAAGAAAACGCTTCAGGCTCATGGATGATCTGCTGCTCTCATCTAAGATTCATAACAACTAAATCAAATATTTAAAGGAGACAGACATGAAAGTGTTAACTGACAGGAAGAGAGTCGCTTTAATAACGGCAGAAACAGACGGAGGAGGCGTTTCATCCACCGCTAAACAAGAGAAGATAAATATAGAAAGAGCCAATTATATTCCTGCTCTCTGCACCACGAAGACACACACACACACACACACACACTGTTACTCACCAGTGCGGCTGTTCATGGTGAAGAAGTTCTGAGGGTTTCCGCTGATGATGCGGTAGCTGAGCCTATCAGCAGAAGGGGGCGTGGCATCAGGGTCCTGGGCCTGGATCTGGATCACAGAAACATCGCGTGCAGAGTTCTCAGGTATTGAGGGCCGGTACAACGGCTCTGAGGTCAGCGGGGCGTTATCGTTAACGTCTTCCACCTGGACGAACACCTCGATGGTAGCAAACTGAGGAACCACGCCGTGGTCGCTGGCATACACCGTTAGCCAATAAGAGTCCTTGGTCTCACGGTCCAACACGTCCGTGGTGTAGATCAGACCTGGTGGACGAAGACACAAACACAGAAAAGACTTCAGTTTGGCTGAGGCGTCCGCCACTTCCCACGCTAAAGACGAGATTTATAAACACAAAACGGAAGGAGGTCAAACGCCCAGATTCTTAACAAACGGTTGGATGTGAGAAGCTAAAGGACCAGGAAGACAGACAGAGGTGTCCAAGAGGTCAGGTCGTCTAACAAATAATGATCATGGTCTTGTTTCATTGAGATTAAGAGTGTTTTTATGAATCCTCGCTGTTTTATAGGCAAAAACTTAATTTCATTTGCACAGTCTCGCCACTCCCCATTGACAAACATTAACTCACTTGAGGGTAGGTGTCTGTTGGAGTTTAAAACGATTGGATCTGCTATAACCAATCACTAACGCTTGGACATGATGTATGTCATGTGCCTCTATTAGTGCAACAAGAGGGGAGACACCAACAACTATCGGCTTAGCATCGCTAGCGTTCGCCTTAGCCAACTTCTTCACCACTAACGGAGCCAGCTGGAAAATCCAACTTTTCCCGGACCCCGTGGGAAGAAGCGCCACAACGTCATGGCCACCAACAAAATCCAACAAAGCTTGTTCTTGCTCTGGCTAGAACGTCTGTATATTCGGCAGCGTTCGCCACAACAGACTGAATAGCTTTGCTCGCATCTTTCTCCACCGCAATCATTAAACTACAACCATCTTCTGAATACAACTCAAACTAGCGCACGACCTCAACTTCATTGTTCTCAGCCTGTTCACTGATTGGACAGGTAAAAATTGGTGTGAGAAAACCTGTGAATATACTGCAAACCCAGACCCCGTACTGAAGGGAAATGAAAATTGAGTGGAATTACGTGGGCGGGCGGAGCCAGGCTATTCATTTACAACACAGAGGATATGGCCCAGAATGGAGCCTTGAGGAACCACACAAGTAAGCAGCTGAAGAATATTCTCGTCATTGGAGGCTGACTAAAGGGTCCTGGTCCACAAGGCTGACATCAACCTACTTAAAAACTTAAAAACTAAACTTAAGCTACTAGATCTAAAATCAATCCTGAAATAAACAGGAAGTCAGTGGACGTTACTGCTGAGATGAGAAGACAAGCAGCTGCTTTTAGTTTGAACCAGACAAAGACACGACTGTCCTTCACCCACAGACAAGAACTACAGTCGTCTAATGGACGGACAGACAGGTCAATTACATTTATTATTATCATGTTTCTGAAAATGGAGCCGCTAAAGGACACCAAGGTAAACATAGACTCGTCATACCGGACTCTACTAGTTGAGGGCGACGCCTTTATTGAGCACACTGTTCAGGCTTCATAAATGATCCAATGATCCACAGCGTCTAAGGGAGCAGTCAGGTCCAACAGTCAATGAAGAAGGTTGGGAAGTGTGTGTGTATGTGTGTGTGTGTGTGTGTGTGTGTGTGTGTGGGGGGGGTCTTGATTAGTCTCCCCCTCTGTAATATTTATTGGGCGTGTTCTCTAAGTGGCTGATTTCTCTCTTCATGAAGCATTTCCTTCCATGTGGAATCATTATGGGCTTTTACATAAGCGCTGCTGGCTAATGCTAACACATACACATCTGCACACACAAATGCACACACACACACACACACACACACACACACACACGCACACACGCACGCACGCACTCTCCCTCTCCCCCCCTCTCTCTCTCACACACACACACACACACACACACACACACACACGCATGCACGCACGCACTCTCCCTCTCCCCCCCTCTCTCTCTCACACACACACACACACACACACACACACACACACACACACACATGCTCACAGACACTTCACACAGCATGTGAAGCTCTTAGCCACTCCATTAGCTTTAGTGGAGGAGCTCATGAGATATTTAGAAGAAGTAGAAGTAGAAACATCTAGAGTTGACAGATCTGACCTAGAATCAGCTACATGTGATATTATATTACATTCATGTGTTCTTTTGGCTGGATGACAATAACTCCTCCATCACTACACTCCTCCATCACATCACTCCTCCATCACATCACTCCTCCATCACTACACTCCTCCATCACATCACTCCTCCATCACATCACTCCTCCATCACTACACTCCTCCATCACATCACTCCTCCATCACATCACTCCTCCATCACTACACTCCTCCATCACTACACTCCTCCATCACTAAATTCCTCCATCACTAAACTCCTCCATCACATCACTTCCCCATCACATCACTCCTCCATCACATCACTCCTCCATCACTATACTCCTCCATCACTAAACTCCTCCATCACTCCTCCATCACATCACTCCTCCATCACATCACTCCTCCATCACATCACTTCCCCATCACTACACTCCTCCATCACTAAATTCCTCCATCACATCACTCCTCCATCACATCACTCCTCCATCACTAAACTCCTCCATCACTAAACTCCTCCATCACTACACTCCTCCATCACTAAACTCCTCCATCACATCACTCCCCCATCACTACACTCCCCCATCACTACACTCCTCCATCACTAAATTCCTCCATCACTAAACTACTCCATCACTACACTCCTCCATCACTAAACTCTTCCATGACATCACTCCTCCATCACTAAACTCCTCCATCACATCACTCCTCCATCACTACACTCCGCCATAACATCACTCCTCCATCACATCACTCCTCCATCACTACACTCCTCCATCACATCACTCCCCCATCACTACACTCCTCCATCACTAAACTCCTCCATCACTATACTCCTCCATCACATCACTCCTCCATTACATCACTCTTCCATCACTACCCTCCTCCATCACTAAACTCTTCCATCACATCACTCCTCCATCACATCACTCCTCCATCACATCACTTCCCCATCACTACACTCCTCCATCACTAAATTCCTCCATCACATCACTCCTCCATCACATCACTCCTCCATCACTAAACTCCTCCATCACTAAACTCCTCCATCACTACACTCCTCCATCACTAACAACTCCTCCATCACATCACTCCACCCATCACTACACTCCCCCATCACTACACTCCTCCATCACTATAATTCCTCCATCACAAACTACTCCAAATCACTACAAACTCCTCCATCACTAAACTCTTCCATGACATCACTCCTCCATCACTAAACATCCTCCATCACATCACTCCTCCATCACTACACTCCGCCATACACATCACTCCTCCATCACATCACTCCTCCATCACTACACTCCTCCATCACATCACTCCCCCATCACTACACTCCTCCATCACTAAACTCCTCCATCACTATACTCCTCCATCACATCACTCCTCCATTACATCACTCTTCCATCACTACCCTCCTCCATCACTAAACTCTTCCATCACATCACTCCTCCATCACTAATCTCCTCCATCACTAAACTCCTCCAACACATCGCTCCTCCATCACATCACTCCTCCATCACTAAACTCCTCCATCACTACACTCCTCCATCACTAAACTCCTCCATCACTCCTCCATCACATCACTCCTCCATCACATCACTCCTCCATCACTACACTCCTCCATCACTACACTCCTCCATCACATCACTCCCCCATCACTACACTCCTCCATCACTAAACTCCTCCATCACTACCCTCCTCCATCACTATACTCCTCCATCACTAAACTCCTCCATCACTAAAGTCCTCCATCACATCACTCCTCCATCACTTAACTCATCCATCACATCACTCCTCCATTATATCACTCTTCCATCACTACCCTCCTCCATCACTAAACTCCTCCATCACATCACTCCTCCACCACTAAACTCTTCCATCACATCACTCCTCCATCACTAAACTCCTCCATCACATCACTCCTCCATCACATCACTCCTCCATCACATCACTCCTCCACCATTAAACTCTTCCATCACTAAACTCCTCCATCACTAAACTCCTCCATCACATCACTCCTCCATCACTAAACTCTTCCATTACATCACTCTTCCATCACTACCCTCCTGCATCACTAAACTCCTCCATCACTAAACTTCTCCATCACATCACTCCACCATTACATCACTCTTCCATTACTACCCTCCCCCATCACTATACTCCTCCATCACTAAACTCTTCCATCCCTAAACTCCTCCATCACATCACTCCTCCATCACTAAACTCCATCACTAAACTCCTCCATCACATCACTCCTCCATTACATCACTCCTCCATCACTAAACTCCGCCATCACTAAACTCCTCCATCACTACACTCCTCCATAACTACACTCCTCCATCACATCACTCCTTCATAACTACACTCCTTCATAACTATACTCCTCCATCACTACCCTCCTCCATCACATCACTCCTTCATCACTTTACTCCTCCATCACTACCCTCCTCCATCACTACCCTCCTCCATCACATCACTCCTCCATCACTACCCTCCTCCATCACATCACTCCTCCATCACATCACTCCTCCATCACTACCCTCCTCCATCACATCACTCCTCCATCACTAAACTCCTCCATAACTAAACTCCTCCATCACATCACTCCTCCATCACTAAACTCCTCAAACACATCGCTCCTCCATCACATCACTCCTCCATCACATCACTCCTCCATCACTAAACTCCTCCATCACTACACTCCTCCATCACATCACTCCTCCATCACTAAACTCCTCCATCACTCCTCCATCACATCACTCCTCCATCACATCACTCCTCCATCACTACACTCCTCCATCACTACACTCCTCCATCACATCACTCCCCCATCACTACACTCCTCCATCACTAAACTCCTCCATCACTACCCTCCTCCATCACTATACTCCTCCATCACTAAACTCCTCCATCACTCCTCCATCACATCACTCCTCCATCACATCACTCCTCCATCACATCACTTCCCCATCACTACACTCCTCCATCACTAAACTCCTCCATCACTAAAGTCCTCCATCACATCACTCCTCCATTACATCACTCTTCCATCACTACCCTCCTCCATCACTAAACTCCTCCATCACATCACTCCTCCACCACTAAACTCTTCCATCACATCACTCCTCCATCACTAAACTCCTCCATCACATCACTCCTCCATCACTAAACTCCTCCATCACATCACTCCTCCACCATTAAACTCTTCCATCACATCACTCCTCCATCACATCACTCCTCCATCACATCACTCCTCCATCACATCACTCCTCCATCACTAAACTCTTCCATTACATCACTCTTCCATCACTACCCTCCTGCATCACTAAACTCCTCCATCACTAAACTCCTCCATCACATCACTCCACCATTACATCACTCTTCCATTACTACCCTCCCCCATCCCTAAACTCCTCCATCACTATACTCCTCCATCACTAAACTCTTCCATCCCTAAACTCCTCCATCACATCACTCCTCCATCACTAAACTCCATCACTAAACTCCTCCATCACATCACTCCCCATCACTAAACTCCTCCATCACATCACTCCTCCATTACATCACTCCTCCATCACTAAACTCCGCCATCACTAAACTCCTCCATCACTACACTCCTCCATAACTACACTCCTCCATCACATCACTCCTTCATAACTACAGTCCTTCATAACTATACTCCTCCATCACTACCCTCCTCCATCACATCACTCCTTCATCACTTTACTCCTCCATCACTACCCTCCTCCATCACTACCCTCCTCCATCACATCACTCCTCCATCACTACCCTCCTCCATCACATCACTCCTCCATCACATCACTCCTCCATCACTACCCTCCTCCATCACATCACTCCTCCATCACTAAACTCCTCCATAACTAAACTCCTCCATCACATCACTCCTCCATCACTAAACTCCTCAAACACATCGCTCCTCCATCACATCACTCCTCCATCACATCACTCCTCCATCACTAAACTCCTCCATCACTACACTCCTCCATCACATCACTCCTCCATCACTAAACTCCTCCATCACTCCTCCATCACATCACTCCTCCATCACTACACTCCTCCATCACTACACTCCTCCATCACATCACTCCCCCATCACTACACTCCTCCATCACTAAACTCCTCCATCACTACCCTCCTCCATCACTATACTCCTCCATCACTAAACTCCTCCATCACTCCTCCATCACATCACTCCTCCATCACATCACTCCTCCATCACATCACTTCCCCATCACTACACTCCTCCATCACTAAACTCCTCCATTACTAAAGTCCTCCATCACATCACTCCTCCATCACTTAACTCTTCCATCACATCACTCCTCCATCACTAAACTCCTCCATCACTAAACTCTTCCATGACATCACTCCTCCATCTATAAACTCCTCCATCACTAAACTCCTCCATCACTAAACTCCTCCATTACATCACTCTTCCATCACTACCCTCCTGCATCACTAAACTCCTCCATCACTAAACTCCTCCATCACATCACTCCACCATTACATCACTCTTCCATTACTACCCTCCCCCATCACTAAACTCCTCCATCACTATACTCCTCCATCACTAAACTCTTCCATCCCTAAACTCCTCCATCACTAAACTCCTCCATCACTAAACTCCATCACTAAACTCCTCCATCACATCACTCCCCATCACTAAACTCCTCCATCACATCACTCCTCCATTACATCACTCCTCCAACACTACCCTCCTCCATCACATCACTCCTCCATCACTAAAGTCCGCCATCACTTCACTCCTCCATCACTACACTCCTCCATAACTACACTCCTCCATCACATCACTCCTTCATAACTACACTCCTCCATCACTACCCTCCATCACATCACTCCTCCATCACTACCCTCCTCCATCACATCACTCCTCCATCACATCACTCCTCCATCACATCACTCCTCCATCACATTACTCCCTCATCACTAAACTCCTCCATCACATCACTCCTCCATCACTATACTTCTCCATCACTACCCTCCTCCATCACATCACTCCTCCATCACTACCCTCCTCCATCAAATCACTCCTCCATCACATCACTCCTCCATCACTACCCTCCTCCATCACATCACTCCTCCATCCCATCACTACCCTCCTCCATGACATCACTCCTCCATCACATCACTCCTCCAGCACTCGAACCAGCAGCCTTTTTAACATTTAACCTCAACACATTATTCTACTGGCAGCTAAACACACAACTGTGTACGTGCAGAAGCCGAGAGAAAGAGTGCAAGAATGAATAAAGAGGTTGGTTTGACGTCAAACAGCGACAATAGGAGAAGAATGCTTCCGTTTGAAGCTGAGTCCTTTCAATCAGTAGATTCAGTAGAAAAACCGGTTTGAATCTACGACCCCGTCAGTTGACTTGACGAAGATCAGAGAGAAAGGAAACGTAGGATAGTCGTCCCTTTAACAGGCTCATACCAGACTGATCTGGGGTCAACAGGAAGTGTGATGTGGGGTCAACAGGAAGTCTGAGGTGGTTCAGAGAAGTTCACTCTTTATCAGCTCACTCATTATTCAGCTGAGGACACCGAGATGACGGAGACAGGCAGCAGGAAAGCCCATCAGTAAAAGCATCACATCCTCCGGCGGAACTACGAGAGTTGACCGTGTCAGAGGTCAGGTCGGTCATAACATTGTGAGGAGCTTATTAGTGAGAAGAGAGCAGCAGGGAGCCGTTATCAGACCTCTCTTTAAGCCCCCGGTCTGGAGATTACAATGAGACCTCAGCTGTGAGCAGGGATTAACACCTGAGAGCCTGCAGGTAAAACCCTCATGAGTCTATCAGAACTACAGCAGGACTACAGCAGAACTACAGCAGGACTACAGCAGGACTACAGCAGGACTACAGAGGCACTGCAGCAGAACTACAGCAGGACTACAGAGGCACTGCAGCAGAACTACAGCAGAACTACAGAGGCACTACAGCAGAACTACAGCAGGATTACAGAGGAACTACAGCAGGACTACAGAGGCACTACAGAGGCACTGCAGCAGGACTACAGCAACACTACAGAGGCACTGCAGCAGAACTAAAGAGGCAATACAGCAGGACTACAGCAGGACAACAGCAGCACTACAGAGGCACTTCAGCAGAACTACAGCAGGACTACAGAGGCACTGCAGCAGAACTACAGCATGACTACAGAGGCACTACAGCAGAACTACAGCAGGACTACAGAGGCACTGCAGCAGAACTACAGCATGACTACAGAGGCACTACAGCAGAACTACAGCAGGACTACAGAGGCACTGCAGCAGAACTACAGCATGACTACAGAGGCACTGCAGCAGAACTACAGCAGGACTACAGAGGCACTGCAGCAGAACTACAGCATGACTACAGAGGCACTACAGCAGAACTACAGCAGGACTACAGAGGCAATACAGCAGGACTACAGCAGGACTACAGAGGCACTGCAGCAGGACTACAGCAGCACTACAGAGGCACTGCAGCAGGACTAAAGAGGCAATACAGCAGGACTACAGCATGACAACAGCAGCACTACAGCAGCACTACAGAGGCACTGCAGCAGAATTACAGCATGACTACAGAGGCACTACAGCAGAACTACAGCAGGACTACAGAGGCACTGCAGCAGGACTACAGCAGGACTACAGCAGGACTACAGAGGCACTGCAGCAGGACTACAGCAGGACTACAGCAGGACTACAGAGGCACTACAGCAGTACTTCAGCAGCACTACAGAGGCACTACAGCAGAACTACAGAGGCACTACAGCAGGACTACAGCAACACTACAGAGGCACTGCAGCAGGACTACAGCAGGACAACAGCAGCACTACAGCAGCACTACAGAGGCACTGCAGCAGAACTACAGCACGACTACATCAGGACTACAGAGGCACTGCAGCAGGACTAAAGACGCACTACAGCAGTACTACAGCATGACAACAGCAGCACTACAGCAGCACTAAAGAGGCACTGCAGCAGAATTACAGCAACACTACAGAGGCACTGCAGCAGGACTAAAGAGGCAATACAGCAGGACTACAGCATGACAACAGCAGCACTACAGCAGCACTACAGAGGCACTGCAGCAGAATTACAGCATGACTACAGAGGCACTACAGCAGAACTACAGCAGGACTACAGAGGCACTGCAGCAGGACTACAGCAGGACTACAGCAGGACTACAGAGGCACTGCAGCAGGACTACAGCAGGACTACAGAGGCACTACAGCAGTACTACAGCAGCACTACAGAGGCACTACAGCAGAACTACAGAGGCAATACAGCAGGACTACAGCAACACTACAGAGGCACTACAGCAGGACTACAGCAACACTACAGAGGCACTACAGCAGGACTACAGCAACACTACAGAGGCACTGCAGCAGGACTACAGCAGGACAACAGCAGCACTACAGCAGCACTACAGAGGCACTGCAGCAGAACTACAGCAGGACTACATCAGGACTACAGAGGCACTGCAGCAGGACTAAAGACGCACTACAGCAGTACTACAGCAGAACAGCAGCAGGATTACAGAGGCACTAGAGCAGGACTACAGAGGCACTACAGCAGGACTAAATCAACACTACAGAGGCAATACAGCAGGACTACAGCAGGACAACAGCAGCACTTCATTAGCACTACAGAGGCACTGCAGCAGAACTACAGCAGGACTACAGAGGCACTACAGCAGAACTACAGCAGGACTACAGAGGCACTGCAGCAGGACTACAGAGGCAATACAGCAGGACTACAGAGGCACTACACCAGGACTACAGCAACACTACAGAGGCACTACAGCAGTACTACAGCAGAACAACAGCAGGACTACAGAGGCACTACAGCAGGACTACAACAGAACAACAGCAGGATTACAGAGGCACTACAGCAGGACTACAGCAACACTACAGAGGAAATACAGCAGGACTACAACAGTACTACAGATGCACTACAGCAGGACTACAGAGGCAATACAGCACAACTACAGCAGGACTACAGCAGCACTACAGAGGCAATACAGCAGGACTACAGCAGCACTACAGAGGCAATACAGCAGGACTACAGCAACACTACAGAGGCACTACAGCAGGACAACAGCAGGACTACAGAGGCACTACAGCAGGACTACAGAGGCACTACAGCAGGACTACATCAACACTACAGAGGCAATACAGCAGGACTACAGCAGGACTACAGAGGCACCACAGCAGGACTACAGCAGGACTACAGCAGGACTACATCAACACTACAGAGGCAATACAGCAGGACTACAGCAGGACTACAGAGGCACCACAGCAGGACTACAGCAGGACTACAGCAGGACAACAGCAGCACTTCATTAGCACTACAGAGGCACTGCAGCAGAACTACAGCAGGACTACAGAGGCACTGCAGCAGGACTACAGAGGCAATACAGCAGGACTACAGAGGCACTACACCAGGACTACAGCAACACTACAGCAGGAACTTACAGCAGGACTACAAGCAGGTACTACAGATGCACTACAGCAGGACTACAGCGGACAACTACAGCAGGAACATACAGCAGGACTACAACAGTACTACAGATGCACTACAGCAGGACTACAGAGGCAATACAGCACAACTACAGCAGGACTACAGCAGCACCACAGAGGCACTACAGTAGGACTACAGCAGCACTACAGAGGCACTGCAGCAGTACTACAGCAGCACTACAGCAGGACTACAGCAGGACTACAGAGGCACTACAGCAGGACTACAGAGGCACTACAGCAGAACAACAGCAGGACTACAGAGGCACTACAGCAGGACTACAGCAACACTATAGAGGCACTACAGCAGGACAACAGCAGGACTACAGAGGCAACTACAGCAGGACTACAGAGGCAATACAGCAGGACTACAGCAACACTACAGAGGCAATACAGCAGGACTACAGCAACACTACAGAGGCAATACAGCAGGACTACAGCACGACTACAGCAGAACAACAGCAGGACTACAACAACACTACAGAGGCACTACAGCAGGACTACAGCAGCACTACAGAGGCAATACAGCAGGACTACAGCAACACTACAGAGGCACTACAGCAGGACAACAGCAGGACTACAGAGGCACTACAGCAGGACTACAGCAGGACAACAGCAGTACTACAGAGGCACTACAGCAGGACTACAGCAGGACAACAGCAGTACTACAGAGGCACTACAGCAGGACTACAGCAACACTACAGAGGCACTACAGCAGGACTACAGCAACACTACAGAGGCACTACAGCAGGACTACAGCAACACTACAGAGGCACTACAGCAGGACTACAGCAGGACTACAGCAGGACTACAGAGGCACTACAGCAGGACAACAGCCGGACTACAGAGGCACTACAGCAGGACTACAGAGGCACTACAGAGGTAGGGATCGACCAATTATCGGCCTGGCCGATAATATCGGCCAATATTCAGCATTTTTGCGATCATCTGCAGTTTCTTTCACCGATAACCGATATAATTAATTGAATGTATTTTAAAACGTGCTCCTTTGGCTCTGATGCAGCCGTCTCTGCCTGAAGTCACCACTCTGTTGGTTGTGTAACAAGGTCCCGCCCACATCTCTCATTGATTGGTAACTTGGCACAAGTGAGTCAGTGACAGCCAATCAATCAACACTGAAGTCTCTACATGCAGACATGGAGGAGAGGACTGCTCCAGTGAGCCAGCAGAAAAGGTAATGCAGTGACAGTCAAAGTTTCAAAGCCCTCTAGGATGACGTTTTATAAAATACCACAATGATTAAACTGTTCTCAACTTCAACACGGGGTAGGCTATTTAATGATGGCCCACCGCTACATTATAATTGCTGCGACCGCTTTAGAGCTGGGCCCAGACGCACAATAATAATAGGAGACCCTTACGGTTATCATTACTTTGTGGGAATAATTAATCTCCTAACGTGTCTCACCCCGTGGGGCGGCTCCCGGTTTATCAATAAACAACACCCGAGGTGATTATAGCCTCTAAGTTTAACACCACACGCTAACGTGTCCTTTTCAATCGCCTCTCCCGATGTTAAATATTCGTCTTTTTGCCGTCCCTCGTAAAGTCCAGGGAAATGATGGGCCATTTAAATGAGTCGGGCAGAGAGCACACGTCGAGTTTTTTTCAATCAATAAATTTACCGTCACTTCTACAACTCACGTGTGTAAAGTAGCCTTTATTGTTTGCATTTACAATTGCCAAGTGCCTTATTCTCATTTATGTAATACGACATACAGTTCTAAGCACAAGTGTACATTTAATGTTCTGAGATTCCGAATATGACTTAATTTCTCTAAATGTATAAATAAATATAATAATAAATAAGGAACTATAAGTGAAAAACTCTGGTAAGCACTGAAAGTTGTGTCTTTATTTACTCATTATGCTGTTTTATGTAAAATTTTAATCTGAAAAGTAACTATTAAATCTATAAAATGATGTAGTGAGCCAAGGTTCCGGCCACCCTCTCTATTGGTTTGCTCTTAATCAGGCTGGATAGGATGTAGCCTACCTGAGAGGGAGAGAACATAAGACATCATTAATTAAATGTTATTCATGTAAGCTATCATAAGAATATTATGTAGTGGAGTGGAAGTTTAACAGACAGTTTTGCTCTAATAAATGAATATATATTTTCTCTTTTTTAATTCTCACTCTCTTTTTGTCTCTAAATCCTCATTACAGATGGATGGATCAATGAAGCGGGTGAAAAGTACAGTATGGCAGTGTCTCACACAGCCAACCCCAGGAAAGGCAGTGCAATACCTCATGTTATCATGTTAATTATGTGTTCATGTTATTTTACAAAAAGTTAAGGCCATTTTTTCAGTGTAAACAAACAGTTTACTGTATTCATTCTAATCCCAGGTGTGTTTCTCTAAATTTTGACACCAAAATTTTAATTTTTACTGCAAATAAATATCGGTTCTACATATCGGCTATCGGTTTCGCTTGGTTATTAATAATAGATATCGGCCCTGAAAAATCCATATCGGTCGATCCCTATACAGAGGCACTCCAGCAGGATTACAGCAGCACTACAGAGACACTACAGCAGGACTACAGAGGCACTACAGCAGGACTGCAGCAGCACCACAGAGACACTACAGCAGGACTACAGAGGCAATACAGCAGGACTACAGCAGCACCACAGAGGCACTACAGCAGGACTACAGAGGCAATACAGCAGGACTACAGAGACACTACAGCAGGACAACAGAGGCAATACAGCAGGACTACAGCAGGACAACAGCAGGACTACAGCAGGACTACAGCAGCACCACAGAGGCACTACAGCAGGACTACAGAGGCAATACAGCAGGACTACAGCAGGACAACAGCAGGACTACAGCAGGACTACAGCAGCACCACAGAGGCACTACAGCAGGACTACAGAGACACTACAGCAGGACTACAGAGGCAATACAGCAGGACTACAGCAGCACCACAGAGGCACTACAGCAGGACTACAGCAGCACCACAGAGGCACTACAGCAGGACTACAGAGGCAATACAGCAGGACTACAGCAGGACAACAGCAGGACTACAGCAGGACTACAGCAGCACCACAGAGGCACTACAGCAGGACTACAGAGACACTACAGCAGGACTACAGAGACACTACAGCAGGACTACAGAGGCAATACAGCAGGACTACAGAGGCAATACAGCAGGACTACAGCAGGACAACAGCAGGACTACAGCAGCACCACAGAGGCACTACAGCAGGACTACAGAGACACTACAGCAGGACTACAGAGGCAATACAGCAGGACTACAGCAGCACCACAGAGGCACTCCAGCAGGACTACAGCAGCACCACAGAGGCACTACAGCAGGACTACAGAGACACTACAGCAGGACTACAGAGGCAATACAGCAGGACTACAGCAGCACCACAGAGGCACTCCAGCAGGACTACAGCAGCACCACAGAGGCACTACAGCAGGACTACAGAGACACTACAGCAGGACTACAGAGGCAATACAGCAGGACTACAGCAGCACCACAGAGGCACTACAGCAGGACTACAGAGGCAATACAGCAGGACTACAGCAGGACAACAGCAGGACTACAGCAGGACTACAGAGGCACTACAGCAGGACTGCAGCAGCACCACAGAGGCACTACAGCAGGACTACAGAGGCAATACAGCAGGACTACAGCAGCACCACAGAGGCACTACAGCAGGACTACAGAGGCAATACAGCAGGACTACAGCAGGACTACAGAGGCACTACAGCAGGACTGCAGCAGCACCACAGAGGCACTACAGCAGGACTACAGCAGGACTACAGCAGGACTACAGAGGCACTACAGCAGAACTACAGAGGCAATACAGCAGGACTACAGCAGCACCACAGAGGCACTACAGCAGGACTACAGCAGGACTACAGCAGGACTACAGAGGCACTACAGCAGGACTACAGCAGCACCACAGAGGCACTACAGCAGGACTACAGAGGCAATACAGCAGGACTACAGCAGCACCACAGAGGCACTACAGCAGGACTACAGCAGGACTACAGCAGGACTACAGAGGCACTACAGCAGGATTACAGCAGCACCACAGAGGCACTACAGCAGGACTACAGAGGCACTACAGCAGGACTGCAGCAGCACCACAGAGGCACTACAGCAGGACTACAGAGGCACTACAACACATGAAGCCACTTCCTGGTTGAATATATATTATTAGTTAAAAGTCATATTATTAACTAAATGTTTTCTACCAGCTTAAATGTTTCAGCACCAATCATCATCATCATCATCATCGTCACCACCATCATCACCACCATCATCATGATCACCATAATCGTCACCATCATCATCTTCATCACCATCATCACTATGACCATCATCATCGTCACAGCAGTGGTGTGTTAGTAGTATTCTGCTCTAAAGGTGATGGAAGTTGAATGTTTTTAATAATGTTGGTGAATCTTAAAGCAACACTAAAGAGTTTTTAGTGCCTTAAAATAATGTTTCCAAAATAGTTTCAGTGGTTCATCACCTGAAAACTGGGTGAAAGGCACTTCTGCATTCCCTCTGCAGTCGTCTATCGGCTGTAACCGCACTATGTAACTTTGCCTCGTCGGGTAGTGTTTTTGTAGTTCTAATGAGACTACCAATTTGACCTGCTTTACGGCTAGCGTGACAAAAGCCGGTAGGCGGAGGCTCTGCGTGGAGATCAGTGGGAAAACACCCGGCAGGCGCGTGGAAGATACCTTGCAGCTAGGTAGTTTTTAAATTGGCGTCATGGCAGAGCCTGCAAAGAAAAGGAGTATGATGTCCGATGAGGCGAAGAAAAGAAAACGGGAGCATGACAAAGAAAGAGCTTGAACGAGATTGAATATCGGACTGGCTCACACTCATTAGCGAGAGCTGAAGGAGGCTACAAAATACAAGACGGATGGTGACTTGGCTTTGTTGCTGCTGGACTTGTAAATAATAACCGGTAATCCGTTTTTTTTCCAACAGTGTGCATCTGTGTACAATACATTGTCGATTATTGTATTGGCTCATGTTAGCTAAGGCGTTAGCTATTTTGCAAATATATATGTAGCTATCCCTATGGCTCATGTTAGCTAATCTTAGCTAAGGCGTTAGCTACTCTGCCTCGTCACTGGACATCGTTCAAATCGCTCATTGTTTCCAGAGCCGGTTCTGCATACAAACAAATAACTTACGTGCGATGGTAGGCTGCGGTGGGCTAAATTATTAACGACGGACAGTAATGGACAATTCCGCTTCCAACCTGTAGGGGGCCCGAAGAGGAAAGCTTCTTCAGTGTTACATTTACATTTACATTTAGGTCATTTAGCAGACGCTTTTGTCCAAAGCGACTTACAATAAGTACATTTGTCAAAAGAAGGAAACAAAGAAACCACGACGTATCATTGCCGATAAAGTAAGAGCTAAAAATAGAACAAGTGTTAGGTCCTCATCTGAGTAAAGTAGTACTTCAAGAGCAACAGTGCTAAGATCAGAGTGCTATAGGTAAGTTTTTTTTTTTTTTTGGGGGGGGGAGGGGGGGGGTGTCGAGGGAGGGTGCTAGTGGGTCATGCTATGTAGTGTTGCTTTAAAGCACTTCCTTTTTGTAACCACAGGAGAACAGACACTAATCTGCTGCATGATTAAGAAACTGAATAAAAATGTAAATATCATTTTAATAATGTTTTATGGACAGTTCTTCCAACAGAGAAATGGAAGAGTCCATTGATAATGATGATGTTTAATGATTATTCAATTCTGATGTTAATAACGTGGCTGTTCTGCCTCACCACCGAGGCCACAAGACTTTGGCTGCACATTCAGGAACAATGCTGCTTATGTTAGGACACAAAGCTTCAGGCCTGTTAGACATTAATCACCATGATTCCTCCTCCTCCTCCTCCTCCCTGCTCAAACACAGAGGAGCGACACTGTGGTGAAGAGTGTTGATGTGAACAGCTTCCTGCTGAACAGAGTGGGTGGGAGAACGCCAGGGAAAGGTTAGCTTCAAGGTAAGTGTGTGTGTGTGTGTGTGTAAGAACTATCCCATTACAGCAGCGACTGGCAGACTACAACACGTATTAACACACGACAACAGCATTAAGACGCCCACCACATCATTATTTTAGGTGAGAAAAAAAACGCCCACACAGACGGAGTGATGAAACACACTTCAACACCAGAATCCAGCAGCCCTCCAGAATCCTGCGGGCCTCCAGAATCCTGCGGGCCTCCAGAATCCTGCAGCACCTCCAGAATCCTGTGGGCCTCCAGAATCCTGCAGCCCTCCAGAATCCTGCAGCTTCTCCAGAATCCTGCAGTCCTCCAGAATCCTGCAGCACCTCCAGAATCCTGCGGGCCTCCAGAATCCTGCAGCACCTCCAGAATCCTGCAGCTTCTCCAGAATCCTGCAGCCCTCCAGAATCCTGCAGCACCTCCAGAATCCTGCAGCACCTCCAGAAACCTGCGGGCCTTCAGAATCCTGCTGCCCTCCAGAATCCTGCAGTACCTCCAGAATCCTGCGGGCCTTCAGAATCCTGCTGTCCTCCACAATCCTGCAGCACCTCCAGAATCCTGCAGCACCTCCAGAAACCTGCGGGCCTCCAGAATCCTGCAGCACCTCCAGAATCCTGTGGGCCTCCAGAATCCTGCAGCCCTCCAGAATCCTGCAGCTTCTCCAGAATCCTGCAGCCCTCCAGAATCCTGCAGCACCTCCAGAATCCTGTGGGCCTCCAGAATCCTGCAGCACCTCCAGAATCCTGCAGCTTCTCCAGAATCCTGCAGCGGGCCTTCAGAATCCTGCAGCTTCTCCAGAATCCTGCAGCACCTTCAGAATCCTGCAGCACCTCCAGATACCTGCGGGCCTCCAGAATCCTGCAGCACCTCCAGAATCCTGCAGCACCTCCAG
Organism: Chelidonichthys spinosus; assembly: GCA_029853015.1. Lineage (NCBI taxonomy): Eukaryota > Metazoa > Chordata > Actinopteri > Perciformes > Triglidae > Chelidonichthys > Chelidonichthys spinosus. The sequence goes on along the minus strand of CM056828.1, from coordinate 119,953 downwards.
AAACCTGCGGGCCTTCAGAATCCTGCTGTCCTCCAGAATCCTGCAGCACCTCCAGAAATCCTGCAGCCCCTCCAGAAACCTGTGGGCCTCCAGAATCCTGCAGCACCTCCAGAATCCTGCACCTCCAGAAACCTGCGACTCTCCAGAATCCTGCAGCCCTCCAGAATCCAGCACCTCCACAATCCTGCAGCCCTCCTGCACAAGCCCCCTCTAAATTCTTTGTTGTTATGTAGCAAACTGCATGACATTATGCTACCCTGATGCAGCATTGTATTCCTACTCCACCTCCTGCAGCCAGTAGTGCATTACTAACACATGCATGGGAAAATCTGCTGATAGAAACCAATGAGAAGACCCACGACGGTGAATGAGCAGCTCCGTCTTCAGCTGTCTGCTAACAACACGGCCTTTCAATCCAGATTAAATAAACAAGGCCTTTTTAATCCTTTTTAAAATCACATGCAATAACAATAAAAAAGATCAATTTATTTTTATATCAAAATCAAGCCTTCTTATTTTCCTGTAAAACTAAAACGGGACCTGTGCTAATGTATACTTAAAGGCACATTCAGCAATTTTATTCAGAATACTTTCTGTTATATTGCTTGAAGTCATTGTAACATACCGAGAGGTGTACGTACATTGAAAGCACCGAAATAAAAAAGTCCTCTGTGGCGGGGGCAGGCCACTCACAAGCTGTCTGTGAATTCTTATTTCCTGATTACGCGCTCTGTCGATCTTGAGCACTCATTGGTTGTACGCGAGCGGGGAGCCGTCTCTGCACTCGGCGGACGGAGGCAATAGCTGCAGCTAGCAGGAGCTACAGCTGGCGAGCGAGTTACACAACAAAAGTAAAAGAAGAACATTCAAGAAGATGAGCTGCAGAATAACTGAGAAATTACCAACAGCTGTTCGCAAAAGAAGAGGACGGATCAGGAGCAACACCAGAGTAAACACCGGTGATGGCGACAACAGAGGGGAGATGGCATGGCATTCCATATGGTAATACAAAGGGCTGTGCAATGTAAGGTAATATGAACATGTCACTATGGTTGACCTCCTTTCTCTTATGCCAGTTACACCAAGAAGTCCAGGACGTGGAGGTTCTACACACTGGACAAGGACTACAGTTATAGATCAGATCTGCAGAGCGCTATCCTGCGTTAAAGCAATGAGTCCCTGTCAACATGTGGTTCTATCAGGTGCCCCCTCCCCCCAAACACAAACACCCAGGACCTTTTGGACAAGCAAGTCAGCAGAGGAATCCTTGAGTCAGCTAATGATATTGTAGCTAAGCATGAAGTGGTAACATACTTGTGTCCAAAAGCTAATTTAAAATCCATATGGCTATGTTGTAAAGAATCCCAAAGTGTAAACATGTATGCTAGGAGATTTTATTACAGATTATAAACCTCAAAACTATTTGTTATCACACAGTAGTTCTCTTAACAAAGTCATGACTCAGCCATAGGAAAATGAGGCTTTGTCCACCAAAACAATTACACTTGGCTCACACAAGCTGTTATACATGTTTAAGAACACATGGACAGTCAGCCAACACTCATGTTATGTTATTTGTGCAGCTTTGTGCAGAGATACATGTAATGGTTGGATTGTTTATGCTGTGAGTATAAGGAAAAGGCCTTGAACATTTTAAAGACTTTTCTTCAAATCATTTAGAACAGGTTATGCAGAACATAAATGGTAAATAAATAAACATTGCTATTGCAATGCTCTACACTCACTACTCTATAGGGATGAGAACTTCATATTGTCCTTGTGGATCTGGGTTGTGAGCACTTATCTTCCAGACACAGCAACTGGGTATCATAACGGTGAGCCTGTCCCAGTGCTGCTGTCCCAGTGCTGCTGTCCCAATGCTGCTGTCCCAGTGCTGCTGTCCCAGTGCTGCTGTCCCAATGCTGCTGTCCCAGTGCTGCTGTCCCAGTGCTGCTGTCCCAATGCTGCTGTCCCAGTGCTGCTGTCCCAATGCTGCTGTCCCAGTGCTGCTGTCCTAGTGCTGCTGTCCCAGTGCTGCTGTCGATTGAGGAGTGTTGTCTGATTACTGCGTTACTACAGTAAGTCAAACAGCAGACTTGGTGTTTGTGTGTCAGCCGGACGTCCAACAGCTGATGTGACTGCTCCAAGCTCAGTCCTGAAATTCTGCCCTGTAAAGTAACAGACTTGATTAGATGTTTTTATTGAACAGAGCTTTATTGTCCTCAACAAGGCCTTTTATCCACTGTTCAGGTAGACTATACACAGAGAACCACTGACCAGCTTATCAGCAGAAAGTCAGGGAGGTTCTGCAGCTGTTGCAGACAAGATGACTGAAATGCGCTGATGTTTGTAACTAAAACTAAAAACAAATGTTGACTGTGTAGTAATGCTAACCTTTGCTATGTTAGCATTGCCTGATTTAGCGGTTAGCATCGCCAGCTATTGGTAATTAGCATTTACATTTACATTTAGGTCATTTAGCAGATGCTTTTGTCCAAAGCGACTTACAATAAGTACATTTGTCAAAAGAAGGAAACAAAGAAACCACAACGTATCATTGCCGATAAAGTAAGCTGAAAATTAATTAATCAGCAATAAGTTGCTGCATTGTAACTCCCTTTTCAATGACATTGCCTAATACAAACATGCTAGCTTGACATATGCCTAGCAACAACAGCCATGCTAGTTGTTTACGTTTATTATGATAATGTTAGGTGTTTTCTCACTTGTGAATGTTGGCTAGAGATGTTGTGCTCCTTGTCCCAGCGATCTTTCGTTCGTACTTCACGCATTCTGGGGGCGTGGCTTCCAATAGAGGTCTGGACGAAGCAGGCAGGATCTTTCCCCCATCGCCCCATCACCAAATTAAGAAGCTCTTATTCAAATTCATGTTCAACATAGTGGTTTACAGAGCTGGTCTGTTTGTGTGTGTGTGTGTGTGTGTGTGTGTGTGTGTGTGTGATAATGTAGCTTGTAATTCTGTTTGTAGTGTTTCTCAGCAGCTCGGGGCTGATTTATTGGGCTTGCCAAGGCTCAGCTAACAAGGGCCATAAATCCTCCCCTCTGCTCCTGTTCATCACCTTGGGACAACCAGCGGGGGGAGGGGGGAGTGAGAGAGAGTGTGTGTTACATATTTCCTATTGTTGAGTAAGGGCCGGTGAAGGTGGTGGTAGAGGAGGTGTTGGAGGACATGGAGATGGGGCGGTCGGAGGAGGTGGTGTTGGAGGACATGGAGGTGGTAGTGGAGGTTTTGGTAGTGGAGGGGAGACAGTGAGACAGAACCGGTATCTTATGCTGCGAGGGGATACAAGCGTTACGGGCACAGCAACTGTCTGTACGAAAAAAAAATTTCAGTGAAGAAGAGACCGGGGTCAAAGCCAATCAGAGATGAAGGCCCGCCCTTACTCGGCCTCTGATTGGCTCAGACCGTAGTGATTCATCTCTGTATGAGGACCATTGCGACCAAGGAATTTTTGGTTTGGTCGCACTCTTTTTTTCATTTTTTAGAATCAAGTTACTCGAATAACTCGAGTAATCGTTTCAGCCCTAGTGGAGGTGTTGGAGAACATGGAGGTGGGGGTAGTGGAGGTGTGGGAGGACATGGAGGTGGTGGTAGTGGAGGTGTTGGAGGACATGGAGGTGTTGGAGAACATGGAGGTGGTGGTAGTGGAGGTGTGGGAGGACATGGAGGTGTGGGAGGACATGGAGGTGGAGGTAGTGGAGGTAGTGGAGGTGTGGGAGGACATGGAGGTGTGGGAGGACATGGAGGTGGTGGAGGTTTTGGATGCGGTTTCCAGTCAAAAGGCAACAAGGTGAGTGATGTGAGTTTACACTGCGTTCCTACTGACAAGAAGAGGAGAAAGGAGTGGGAAGATGCCTGTGGACGGACACAACTTCCCAAAGATCCGCGGCTGTGTTCGCAAAATTTTTCTCCTGATGCATTTGAGGCTTTTAGTCGACCACAACTGCTGAAAGAGCTCAACGGAGCGGCTGGGTATAAACGAAGACTAAAATCAAATGCTTTTCCGACAATTTTCACAAATAAGGAGCCTAAACGCCCTCGGGGAGCGAGTGGAATGCGTGTTAAACATCGATAGGAACCGCTCCGCCGTAAAGCGATACAAAGCGATAAACAAAAACTATCTTCTACAGAGACTCGCAAAGTAAACACAATAGCGTGTTATGGATGACTACCGGAGTTAGCGTGCTCGTGGGACTAAATGAAGTGGCAACCTTTGTTCGTTGGACTCTTAACTTTCTCTAGATATCAGGATTATCATGCTACATGTTGTTTTTGGACTTCCAGACAGCTCGAAAGGTAGGGAACTCCGGTCTTGTTATTGTTTTTTTTCTGTGCACTCCTTGCACACATGCTATGTTTGCTTTTGATGTGTCTCCGTGATCCTAAAATGGCTTCCTTTGTTTGATTCACGAGATTCTCAGCTTTCAAATGATGAATAATATGACGCAGACGCATTGAAAATAATATGCGATTAAACGGAATGAATGCAAAACTAGTGCAAAACGGCCTGCGGGCGGCCCGTGGCCACGCAACAGGCTAATTATCTATAAAGCACACGACAGCTCTGGATGCTAATAATCTCCAAAATGATTGATATTGGAATAAGTTTGATCAAACAATAGCTTACCGTGAACATCTGCTGACAAAAATTGGAGCTCTTGACAACAAACCCTCTCCCTCTCGGTTGAGACGCAGTTGCCGCACATACACCAACGATTTTGTCCCACTCTCGCCTCATCCATCTTGCACTTCATTTTGATTCTCGTTTTGTGAAACATTGTCAGTGCTGTCCTCCTCATTCATGTTTCGCTCGGGTTCAAATTGAAAAGGCTGAACAGATGACATGTTTATGTCGCTGAACAGTTACAACAGGGTCCCGAAGCCGGCCAGTGCAACCATTTGACGTCACTACCCAGAGTGCATTGTGACGTTAACAACAATGGCGACCTACGAGTTAAACTATTTTTACAAATTTTATAAAAACGAAGACGTCAAGAAGGTTTTTTATATCACTTTAATATCACTGATACTAACATTTATCTTTTAAGAACTACAAGTCTTCATAGCCGGGGTTCCTTTTAAAGTGATGGTTTCGGAGTAAAATGCACCCGAGGTAATTTCCACCATGACATCCAGCCAAATACCCCCTCGGAAGCATTTTTAGCGAAGGTCAGCATTGGTCAAGATAGCCGCTATCAGCCGAATGGCTTAGTACTAGCGCTATGGTACAGGGGGTATATCTCGTAAATTACCCCACTAATAATGCATGGAATGTTACCAAACTTCTGCAGTAGTACACATAGGGTCTGTACGAGGCATTTGAAAGTTTGTAAGTACACCAGGAGTTTATTTAAAAGAACACTTGCCTGATAGCTTCTATCCTCTGCTGCTAACGCTAACTAACGCTAGCGCTGTGTCGATGCCACTTCCGTGTTTACCCAGCCGATGCCGTGACGTGAGTTTCACGCCAGATTATGAAAAAGTTTCGCTAAATGTTTATAAATGCTTGTATTATCAGGTCAACACTTGTCAACACTTGTTGAACTGATAATACAAGCATTTATAAAAATGTGGACCGAAGAAGAAATTGCTACTATATAATGAAAGATTGATACTTGTCTATAAATACAATATTGGCATGCAAAATATTGTGATACTTTGCTGTATTGATTTTTCTCCACCCATAGCAACTACAAAAAGGGAGTCTGTGTAGTTTGTACACGCTGTGTACTGTGCCACACACAATGCTATGTTTCCAGGCAACGCAGAGGTTTTTGGCATCCGTCTGTACATCATTGTGCCAGTCTCATGCACCACAAAGTCTGCCTCAATCTCAATGCAAAAGACAACAAGTCCACTCTGCCTCTCTGTCCCCCTCAGACCCAGCATGCACCTGTTCTTTTGCATCATGATGGGTTATTTTGGTCACGGCACAACGCACCGAGTGGTGCATTCAATCAGTGATCAACACAGATTCAAGATTCAGATTTTTTAACATGCTGAGATATCAATGCTAATCTAAACCATAATCCATAATAATGTCATATTTGATTTTGGCCCCAAATGCTCGCCGGGTTTTGAATTAAGTCAGTGATCAATACAGATTCAACAAACAAGCTTCTTTAACTTATGCTTAGAGTTGTTCGGATTCCAAAACTGTATCGGAAATGCCTCCAATACTGCCGAAAAGACCTGCCACCTGCTAAAAGGAGCTACTGTTAGCGCGTCATGTCGACGGTTTGGCAGCACTTCACAGTGGATGTTCCCGCCAGTAAGACGGCGACATGCAACGAAATGTGTTTCTGAAAACATTTTATGCAAGAAATAAGCTATGCAGTTCTGAATCTGTCTTTATTTAGATCGACAACAGTCAGTTTAAAAGATTTTCGAGAGCTTGCGGGAGACGGCGTTGAGTATCGGAATTGGTATCAGGAGGGGGAAAATGGTATCAAAACATCTCTACTTATGCTCGGACAGTAAAATAATCTAAACCGTAACCAAATATAAGGTCATATTTAATTATCATTGTTTTGTATTAAAAATAGGTGAAAAATAACTGATTTGAAAAAAATACTCAAAAGGTATCACTAAATATAATAATTAACAGTAAGACTGATGGTAAGACTTATTAAAAGCATGACACACAAAAGACTATTTTCAAAGAAAACTCACCCGTCTCTTCATCAATGGCGAATCGTCCGAGTCCACTCCCGTCACGGATGGAGTACTGGATTTCTCCATCTCTGCCAGTGTCATCATCATTTGCCATGACTTGGAGGAGGGTAGTTCCAATTCGGGAATTCTCTTTGACTAATCCCGTCAAGGCAAAATGGGAAAAGTATGGTGTGTAGAGGTTTTCATTCACATCCACAACCTCCACCTCCACAAAGGTGACGGAGAGAAGAGAGACAGGCCGTCCCCTGTCTTTGGCCTTAACAGTGAGGTTGTAGAACTGCTGGGTCTCGTAGTCCAGCTCTTTAGTCAGCCGAATAGCCCCACTGGCCCTGTCCACCTCAAACCATCCACTGTAGTTGTTGGCAAGACTGTACCGGACCTGGCCTCCCAAGCCCAAATCTGGGTCCTGGGTTTCTAACCAGGCCACAACAGTTCCTACTGGAAGATCCTCCAGAGCCCTGGCTTTGTACACACTGGGGATGAACAGTGGGGGACAGTCATTCACATCATCTAATATGATTTTTAAAGTGGTCACAGAAAACCTTTGGGCCCCTCTCTCTGCCTTGTCCCGGGCCTCAATCTTCAGGTTGAAGGCCGAAACAAACTCCCTGTCTAGTTGGCCAGCGACATACACGATCCCATTCGTGGAGTTGATGCCAAACTGGGTGCTACTGGTCAAAGCAGAGTACACTATCTCCCCATTGGGTCCAAGATCTTTGTCAGTGGCCTCTACCTGGATAATATCTGTACCAATGGCAGTGTTTTCAGGTATGATAATTCTATAGCCTCCTTCCTGCAAAAACTGGGGTGCATTATCATTTGTGTCCTCTATGTAGACGGTAAGCAAACGCCAGGCAGTTTTCTGAGGCAGGCCAAGGTCATAGATAGTTAGGTTGAGGAGGTAGCGGTCCCTCATTTCTCTGTCCATGGGCAGGAAGACACTGATAAGGCCAGTCCCCATGTCAATGGTGAAACAGCTGTCAGTGTTTCCGTCTGAAATAGAGTATAAAATCTGACCGTTAAATCCGGTGTCACCATCATAGGCATTGACCTTGAAAACACTCGAACCGATGTTCAGGTCTTCCTTTACAGCAATATCTGTGGGAAAAGCTTTGTCAAACTGGGGCATCTGCCGATTAACAGAGAAAAGGTCGATAAAACCTCCCTCAACTTTGGGCTTGATGCTAGCTTTGGACTTCTTCAGTAACTTTTCGGCTAACTTTTGGGCTACCCTTGTCTCTTTACAGTTGAAACTTTTGGGAGCAGGTTTCCCATGAGCAACTGAGATGTTAACAAACATAGGATCAGAAAAGTTCTCACCATCTGTGGCAGTTATTTTCAGACTAAATATGCTGTTCTTTGGACTGGCTGTGACGAGGGAATGTCTCAGTGAAAGTACCCCTGAATCGGGGTTGAGGTCAAAGTACCCCCATTCGTTCCCTGAAATGATCTTATATTTTACTAGCTCCAACTCATCTATATCAATGGCAGACATTGTAGTAATCACTTCATCCACTGGGAAATCCCTGGAGATCACCCCCTGACATGCTACCTTCTCAAATAACGGCTGGTTGTCATTGACATTGTCTAGGTGGATTGTTACGTTGACTTCACTCTCTCTCCTGTAGGGGGCCCCCCAGTCCGATGCCCTGACTAGAAACACAAAGCTCTCTGGTGACGACTCAAAGTCCAACTCTTTTGTGGTGCTTATGACACCAGAAAACTGATTGATTCTGAAGGGTAATGGCTGAAGGCAGGAAATGCTGTAAGTTATGTATCCATTTTCTCCTTTATCCTCATCCACTGCAGAAACCGTTAACACACTGGTCCCAACTAGCACACTTTCATTGACCAAAACCTCATATGTGACCTGATCAAATGTTGGCGTGTTATCATTGGCATCTTCAATGGTTACCTGAACTTTCGCTTTGAGTTCACTGTCTATTTCCAACACCTCCAGATTAAAGACATGCTGGGGCACCTGAGTGAACCACTGAGTAGTGGAGATAACACCTGTCCGGGTGTTCATCTGAAAAAAAGCTGAATCTGCAGAAGGTGCCAGAATATATTCTACATCTTCAGGCTCTGGCTTGATTTTAACAGCCGCCACAATTGTGCCTGGTGGTGAAATTTCATTCAGACTCATGTCATAAAACTCCCGCTCAAACGTAGCTTCAGCCATTTGCCGTTTCTTCACCGTAATGTGGACAAGCTTTACGGCAGAGAACTTCTGTGGGACTCCCCTATCTTTAGCCTGCAGTGTGAGGTTACAACCATAAGGATAAGTCTCCCAGTTTACTGATTTAGAGGACTTTAAGGCAAACTCGCCTTCCACAGATCTTTCTATGAAAAACTGCTCTGAAGGGTCTCCACCAACAATGACTACCGAGTCTATTTCTCCATTTAAGCCTTCATCTAGGTCCTCCACAGTGACCATGGCATACACAGGGTTTTTATCAAGCCCCGATGGGATGTGGGAGACCACATTCATGACTGGGGCATGCTCATTCACGCGCTCTACATGGACAAAAAGCTTGGCTGTGCTGCTGACCCCATTATTTCCATAGAGCTTCATGCCGCGGTCCACCGCCAGGATTTCTAAGTCGTACCGGTTCTGTTCATCAACATTGAGCTTTCCACTGAGAGAAACCACTCCACTGGTTGGGTGTACAGCAAACAGCTCCATTTTCTCCTTGAAAAAATAGTAAAACTCCCCGTTGGAGCCAATATCTGCATCTGTTGCTGTAACTTGTGCTATGCTAGTCCTGAGAGGGGTGCTCTCCGCGATGGTGACAGAGTACGTGGTGGGTGAGAACAAAGGTCGAAGGTCATTCATATCCAAGACCTGGATGCTGACTTTAGTCCAGGTCTCAAGGAGGGCCTCTCCTTTGACAGAGGCTTTTACTGTCAAGACATAATTATCTTGAATCTCTCTGTTCAAGATGGCTGCATTGCCACCTTTAGTCCTGATGCGCAGGAAGCAGAAGTCGCCCAGCAGGTACTCCTCTGCCTTGAAGAACCCTTCATCATCCCCTGAGGTGATTCTGTAGCGGATCTCCCAGGACCGCTGGGCCAGGTGAATGCCCATTTTAACTTTACTGTTGGCGTAGGTGCGCGCTGCTGAGTTTTCGTAGACCGTTGCATGGTAGACAGCCTGGGTAAAGCCGAAGCGAGGTCCATCCTGAAGGCCGCCCTGGATGTTCTGGCCACAGCAGGGTGGTGGCTTGAAAAGCAGCAACAGCAGCAGCAGGGCTAGGAGGAGGAGAGGGGCTGGCATGCCTGCCCACCGGCCCATATTCACATCCATCCCATCATCACTCCATCCTACAACAGACAAAGACAGAAAATAGTTAGCTACGGGGAAGGGAAGCAGCTTATTTCATCCTTATTGGTACTGAGAGGAGGGGGCGTCCTGGTAACAAAAATTAGTCTGACATCATCTCTGCGTGGTCTCTGGACACTAAGATCAGTGTCAACAGTCAATTGCAAGTTTAAGAAAAACCAGAGGTGGTTTGAGAAGGAACAAAATAATTGTACGGCTCGGAAGAGAAGTGAAACATCACCAAAACAAACACCAGAGAAAATAAGAGCAGAGGGCAAAATGATGGGCTGCGACGCATGACCCCATCATAACCCTTCTCAGAAATACATGGAAACTACTGGCCTACCATGAAATATCTCCAGACTAGCTGCTGCCTTCAGATTCTGTTCTCTTTCAGTAGCCACAAATATGTGCCAATCTGGTCTTTGGGAGAAAAGCCTGATCCAGGAAAAGCCATGTTGTGGCCGTAGGAGTGCCACAGTGGTCTACATTTTGATGACTCTGCACTTACCACCACAAGGGATGGAGAGATGTGCTGAGAAAAGGCCGACGGTGTCTGAGGACACTGATAATAACACACTGCTACAGCCACACATTTAGATACTCTCCTGTTTCAAACAGGAACTGATCCGCTCCTAACTTCTCACAAAAAAACACATTTGTGAGCGTGACCAAAAACCACCTCATGTGAAACAATGCAAACCGACGCTGAAGCCTTCATTCAAACACAATCAAACAGTCGTTCAGGGGAGGAATCCAAACGAGGGAAAAGCCAAAAACACTTGAATTTTCATCCGACCTTAAACTGTCATCTCAGTGTCGACTTCAGTCAGTCGAGAGGATGTGTGTGTGTGTGTGTGTGTGTGTGTGTGTGTGTGTGTGTGTGTGTGTGTGTGTGTGTGTGTGTGTGAGAGAGAGAGAGAGAGAGAGAGAGAGAGAGAGAGAGAGAGAGAGAGTGTGTGTGTGTGTGTGTGGGGGGGGGGGGGGTTTACTGGGTCACTACATCCCTCCTTTATTAAACAGAACCAGTAGAGATACTGTAATAACCCTTTGAATCCAGGCTGATTTGGTTCCGTGTCCACCAGTGATACAATATCACGACACAATACTATCACGACACGATACTATCACAATACGATACTATCACGACACGATACTATCACGATACGATACTATCACGACACAATACTATCACAACAAGATACTATCACGATACCATATCATCACAATACCATATCACGATATGATGTCATTACGATACAATACACGATTCACAATGATCTGAGTACGATCTGAGTATATAATATATATATATATATATATATATATAGAGAGAGAGAGAGAGAGAGAGAGAGAGAGAGAGAGAGAGAGAGAGCTGTCAACCAATTACTGCTTTTCTCCAATATGAACCACTGTTAGTTACCATGGAAACAGTGTACAATAGGAACTACAGTTGGTATCATTGTGGTTTCTACTGCTACTGTGTTAAAAAGACTACAGAGATCCAGCACAGTCTGGTCCACATTGAGATCTTTAGTGGATCTGGGAGGGGCAGAGGGCTGGACCCCGCCAACCAATCACAGTCAGGAGGTTGTTTTCTGAATATCCTCTTGGCCAATAGGGAGCTGCCAACCACCTCCTCAGTCTGGTAGACACAAAAGACGCATTCCTCCTGTCAGTGCACGCACACACACACACGCACACGCACACACACACACACACACACACACACACACACACACACACACACCTCCCATGGTGTTGTTATTCTGTTGTATTGTCAGCTTTGTTACGTTTCTCTCATTCGATGTCACATCACTCCTCCTTCCTTCCTTTCTTCTCCCCCCCCCCCCCCCCCCCCACACACAAAGCTCCCCCCATCAGTTATTCCCTCCTCCTCTCCTCCCTACTCCTCTCACTATTTTTCTCCTCTCTGGGAAATTTCTCCCTCTTTTGCTGGATCCACTTTCCCCCGTCTCCCTTATATTTCATCCTCTCGCCCCTCCTGCTCCTCCCCTCCCCCTCCTCCTGTGTGTGGGTAGTAATGTACTTTCAGTGTGTCATATAAACCCGTTCTCTGTAGAGAAATCTGGATTCAAATTAATCCAGGGTTCAGCTTTCTGTTTCCCTCACCCTTTCGTTTTCTCCTCCCTCTCCTCCCCCTCCTCCCCCTCCTCCCCCCTCTGCCTCTCCTCCTGTGGAGTCAATACTGATCATTAATGATTTTAATTGGCTCCTCTGTGTGAGGTGTTCAGGTTTGTTCCTGTCCGCCTCGTCTACACACGAACACTCGGAATGCGTTGTGGCCCTGCCCCCCTCTCCCCCTCTCCCCCTCCCCCATCAATAGGAAGGTTGAATAGGAGGAGGGTCACATTTCCATCCGGCTGTTCTCACAACTGTGAACTGTGTTCATGTAAAACCATCAGCTGGTGAT